>RJWT010002990.1:0-30698 GCA_004365215.1 Cuniculus paca
GAAGACATTCATTGCCCTAATTAACAAAACAATCAACACCATTCAAAGGAGATTCAGACATCACTGTGTCCAAATTTCTCTCTTCTACATGACCTCCCTTGCAGCAACCCCAGTGGGTGACACTTTAAAATCTGTTGCTCGATATCCTATAGCAAATCTTTTAGTGCTTTCAGTGATAATAAACAAGGGGCTGGGGATTTAGCTCAGCAGCACAAGTGCTTTCCTGGCAAGCGCGAGATCCTGAGTTCGAACCCCAGTACAAAAAAACAACAAAACAAAACCCTGCATCAATGATAAATAGCCTGCTGCAGCATGCAGGCCTAGGTTTGTCACCACTGCCCTATAGTAAGGGGGCAACGTCTTCATTTTGGCAGCTTACTTCAGTTTCTGACAGTTCCAATTGCCAAAAGCCTTGTTTGGAGATGGGTATGCACCTAGCTCTCAGCAACTATTAAGATTGCCTATATACTGGTGCTTGTAAATCTGCAGTCAGTCATGGATGTACTAGAAGACAGGAGACAGCTTTGAGTTTTGGAAACCTATCTGTGAGTCTGAGTGTTAGTGATCCTATCTTCAGTCAATCATTTTCAGGCTTAATTTCTCAACCCATCCAGGTGCAAATAAACAAATTGGCTCTTTAGCTTCTGTACAATCTCCCATTATGAAATATTTGTTCCAAATGATAGTTTTTCAACTTTAATAATGAAATTACCCATCAAGGCTTGACAGGGTTCTTGCATGTGGAAATCTGAGCTGTCTCCCTAACAATGCAGGGAATTTTCCTAATACATAAACAAGGCATGGTCAACTGTGATTTATATTTTGTTGTTGTTTTTCAAGACTATTCTGGAACGTTTATAAGCTCTCAAAACAAGAGATGGAAACTTTATTCCCATCATTTTCTCATTTCAGATATGACTGAATAATTGTCCAAGATTAAATGAGTCAAGTGGAAATAATTAGGAAAGGGAAAAAAGCCCAGATTCTTCAATTTTCAGTTCCATTCCATTTTATTCCAGGAGCAAAAGCATTCTGTTAGTCTGAAGCGGGATGTGCTTCCAAAGAAAATGAGGCACCATCAAAGGCCTTTTGTTTTCTTTCACCAATGAGTACAGTCCATCTCAGCTGTTCAAGTCTATGTCTCACCTTGTAGGGATTCCTTTGTTTTCCAGAAATCATATGCCACCAAAATATTTTTGAAGGGACGACAAGTAGGATTTTTTCCCCCAGAGGGTTAAGGTTTATTACAAGAACATTCTTATCAAGTGTTCTCTATGACACTTCCGCAATGTGGATCTTGGGGAATTAACTCATTGCCAAAAGGCTTAAAAATAATTACAATGAATTAACCTATTATATTAACTACAATTAATTTTCAGTTGAATCTAAAAATTCCATCTCCAGGGAATTCTTTAGCACTGACATTTATGAAGTGGCTTTGGCATATCATAGGTAATTAATCTCCAACAATCTGCTATCAAATTTGTTTCCTTTGGGAATGACCAATTTGCAAAGAGGAAAAGAATGAGAATAAAGGCTTAGAAAAACAGCTCTGGAAGAAACTTCTTTGGGAACATAAACATCCAAGTGGGCACCCCAAGCTTTTATACAGAGGACACCTGTTTATTTAGCAGTGACTCTAAAGGCCCTAAATTTTATCCATAACTGATTAATGACCACACCGAAGTAGCTGACTGGGTACATGTGTCAGACAGCACCTCAATAACACACAGGAAAAATCAGCACCAATATACACACGATGAAACTAACAGTTATTTACTAAAAATGATGATTGATGGGACCTGTTCAGAGAAGCAGGGAATTTCAAGTATTAAGTAGAGCTAGGATCCAATAATCCTACCCACTGGTTCTACAGCATTGCTATTCAATTGAAATTTATGCAATGGAAAAAGTTCTACACTGCACTAATTGGGAGCCACTGGCCACGTGTGAATAATGAGCACTAGAGCTGTGGCTAGCATGACTGAAGAACCAAAATTTTAATTTCATTAAAATTACATTTAAATTTACAGTACTGAGCTGCACAGCACTGCTTCCTACCATGGTGTCAGTTCAGCCTTTGTCTAAATCCTTTTGATGACACGGAAGTCCTTCCTTACCACTCCTCCAACTTATTAGAAAGTTGAGAGCACACTGTAAAGACACAATAAATATTTGCTGACGGAAAGAGGGAGGGAGAGAAGCAAAGAAGGAAGTTTGTGCCTCAAACTGAACTACAGTCTGTCTAATTTTCCCCCACTGGGGTTTATTCCTCCAGCTGTCCCCTAGCGCACAGAGTAACTTTGCTCACAGTCTACTTTTATAGTTCTTCTAATATTTGAGAAGTTTCAAACTACTTCAAAGGGCTGAGGGGGCGGGTTAAGCTTCTTCATCAGCCACCCTTGGAAGTCTTTCTCTAAGATGAACACTGTTAGTTTGCAACAGAGTTAAGAGGATACTTAATTAGAGGAAGTTGAGGCTTTTTTGTTTAACAAATTGGTTCAATTACTGTGAGACCCCAGGCAAGTATATTCACTTTCCTGAATGGGATTTTCCTTCTATAAAATGATGGTAATACCATTTTCTGTGTTGGTTGCTGTGAGAACTAAATTAGATCCAGAAAGCGCTTAACACCATGACTGACACACAACAGTCACTTACTAAAACATTAGTCTCTGTTCCTCCATGAAGTGTATTATTTCAGTCACCACCTTGATTACTTTTTTTTTTTTGGTATTGGGGATTGAACCCAGGACCTTCATACTGAGCTACAATATAATCCAGCCTTAATTTTTTTTCTTTTCTTTTTAAGTACGGTCTTGTTAAATACCCAGGTTGGGTTCCAATTTGCTATGCTCTCCCTCAGCCCACAGTGCTGGGATTACAGATGTGTAACACCACACATGGCTTAATTACTCTTAATACAAGATCTTTCCGAGATAATCCAGCAAATAACACCCAAATACTAATATTGTATACTGAACCAGCAAATAATACCCAAATATTAATACAATGGATTAGCTGTCTGAGCAAGTACAATAAACGTAACTCTTATTTTAGGTTTTCTAGATATTGCATTTTTCCATTCTTTCTACTGACAGTCAAAAACAGTCAATAGGTCTTTAAAAATCCCTATTCTATATTCCCCTCCTTCCTTCCTTCCGTCTTTGCTTCTCTCCCTCCCTCTTTCCTTCAGCAAATATTTATTGTGTCTTTACAGTGTGCTCTCAACTGTGCCAGGTCTAAGAAATAAAATGGTTCATCAGACAAGGGAGCTCCCTGCCCTTGTGGATGGAGTTCAGCGTGGTTTAAAAGAAACTCATCAAGTGAAATTCCTCCATCTTTTTCCATATGTGATGCTCTTCATTCCTGACGGTTCTGAAAGCTAACTTTTTAAAGCTCCCTCTAAGTTTACTGATACAAAACCTCTTTTTTTAGTTGCATTTCACTCAACTCTCTACGATATGCCCCTTCAGTACCATTTGCAAGCTTGATGATAATATTTTCTGTCACTAAGCATGATGTTAATATCTCTGCTTATGAATGAGTTATCTATGAAGAATAGCCTACGCCCCATGAACAATATGAAACCATCATAAACAAGTAATAGCTCATCCATTATATGAATCATGAAACCTAAGAATGTGGGCTATTTACACTGCCTGGATTTGAACTATTATATCCTCACTTATGAAATAATAGACAATCATGAAAATGTTCACTCTCTCTCAGCTTGATTTTCCTTGTATGACACGGTTAATCACGGCAACTAATTTACAAAGCTGTTGTTAGGGATAACATGAGATAATAAATCATTTCACCAACCCATGGTTTTAATCAGAGTTAAACACAAGTTAACTGCTGGTTTTATTGTTTTATTTTCTTTACTTTTCAGTGTGGAGGTATTATAACACTCCATAACACATACTCTTACTTTCTTTTTTCCACTCACTAGCAAGCTTCCGAATACCTTTTCTATGCACTTTTTCCTTCTGTATACAATACACACATAACAGCAGGAAAACTGTGAGGGCTTTAGGTCAAATTCAAGTTTCAGGACTGCATAGGACCTTCTTATGCACAGTGAGCAACAACACTAACTTTGCATGATTACTACAGGGTAACATGACGTAACCTAAGGACAACTGCTAATGCTGTATATAGGTAATGTCTTTTTCTCACATTTTATTAGTATGTATTGGTTTTACAGATTAATGGGTTTCATTTTGGCAGATTTGTAAATGCATGTGATATGCTTTAATCATTCTCCTCACTGTCCCCTCGTTCCTGCCCTGGTTTCACATTTGGGGGGGTGGTTACTATGTAAAATAGATATTTTAACCATATTCATGCCCCCTATTATCTTTCCTCATACCTCTACCTGCTCCCCTTTCTAACTTTCCTCTTGTCTAAAAATAGTAGCCCTTCTACTTGTCATCTTTCTTAGATTCTACATATTAGGGAAAGCACATGATATTTGTCTGAGTCTGGCTTATTTCATTCAACATAATAATCTCCAGATGCACCCATTTTTCTGAAAATGACAAAATTTTGTTCTTTTCTACCGTTGAATAATATTTCATTGTCAGCATCCCTTAAAATACCTGCATACCCATGTTTGTTACCATTTTGTTAACTTGAGGAAATTATTGTACCATTAACAATAACATGTGAGTCAGCAGCACACTGTGGCCTTGCTTTAGCGTTGGAACCAGAGTCAGAGGCCAAACAGTGCCCAGTGAAAACATGAGCAGTTTGTGAATATCACTCTGGAATTATAAATCTCATAGAATGTAGCTAGGGTTTACTCTCTTGGAAGAGGCTAAAACATATCCAGAACCAAATGCATTTTCACGTTTTCAGGACTCTCCAGGGATGGTAATACTTCATATAGATGTCTTATTTACCAAAATCTGGACCACTATTCTAGCTGTCACCCTGGGCAAAGCTGAGGTGCTGAGGTTCAAAAGGATTTTGAGATCAGAAAGGCATACAGCTTATGTTTTTATTTTATCTTTACTTTTGTAAAAGCATTACTTTTCTCTTAAGTCGGTACTTTTCTAAAGCGGACACCAAGAACTTTACTTTTTTTTTCCTGGAAAATGATAGATAAATGGACACAGTCAAAGGTATGCTTCACGAGGTAAAGCTTTATCAGGAGGTGTATTTCAAAAGCAGAAGACTAAACTAAAGGATAAGCTCTTTTTATTTATAAACAGAAATATTAATATGGAATTGAACATTGTAACATCCTCCTTCACCCTTTGGGGCCTGGACGTGGAGTTGTGTAAGACTCAAAGCCAGACAGTAAGGCGTTTGCTTCCATTGTATAACTTCATAAATTCCTATGACACTGGCTTATTGCACTGATGCGACCACATACATTCCATATTGCCCATTCAAGTGTAGCGTTTTTCTTTCTATTCAAGTATTCTCAAGGTTTAATAAACGCAGCCAGCTCTTTTGTAATTACTTTCCCTGTCCATCTTACCAGCTCAGCATTGTCTTCCCTTGAATTGATTTCTGACTACTTACCCTGCCTATGCTATAGTTTGGGAAGTGCAGGGAGGGACTAACTGCAGAAAGAGAGGATCTCATTTTTTCTCCCTTTCATGTGACTGAAATGGATTGACCGAAAAAGATTCAAGGCTGATTTTAATGTACACGATCGGACAACTTTTAAAATGCTAACTTCTGAAAGTTGAAGGCTGTCACTTCAACAGAGAGCACTTGTTTTTTGCTCTCCCTTCTATCCCACTCAACAGGAGCTTAATTTTCCTCAAGTACAACACTGACAATATCATCCTCCCAATTCGAAGTTCCTTAATGACTCCTCGAAACACAACCTACACCCCAGACTCACAGGCTGTAACAAGCTGGCCTCCCTTGGCTGCCTAACTTCCTATTTCTTGACTCAGGTCGTACAGAGTCAAGATGCTCTTCCATTTAATTCTGTCCACTCTCATTCTGAAGTCTCACACTGCACTTGCAGTCACAAACCTTCTTCTCAAACACCCTTTTCTTCACACTCCATGTATGTACAAGACACTGTGCATATTCTCCAGGGTCCAAGGCAGTGTCACTTCTCCCTGGAAGCTTTCCTAGAGACATCCATTTCAAACTCCTTTCTTCTTTTTTCACATTCTAATAGTAATTCCTCTTCATTTTGGTGATGGCCAACCTCAAGTCATTTTCTAACAGTTACTTATAAGTCACACATATATCTGTATGCATATCACAATAGGGGAAAAAAGGTATTCGTAAACAGATTGCCCTAGGTGGTGGACCCTGCAACCTAAAATGGTGTTCCTTTCACACAAAAGATACTCTGTAAATGTTTGGGATACGCATGCAAAAACCAATGAATGAATAACATATGAATCAATGGCTGCTAAGAATTCACTGTTCCATTCTTCTTGTTTAGGGCAGGCCTCCAAGGCAATGATCAATGTAAGGAGAACAGGGGTAAGGCTGTTTAAGCATGCCTAAATTATTGATTAAGAATAAAATTGGAAATAATCCAGGGAAATGTTAACAGAAGTTGAAAGAAAAAAAATTGGGGAAGTTTATTTCCTTATAATAGTGCCCATTCATGCCAAATTTTACTAGATAGTACTATTCACATTTATGTATTTCCAATCGGAGCGCACAAATGAGCAATCTTTCCAATAGGAAATGCTCATTTATTACATTCACATATATACTTTATATCTCTCATTCATTTGGAAGGGCTGGGAACAAACCTAATTTTTCTACCTTGCTTTTAAAGCAAGAGTCAATGTTTAGTGTCTATCTGATTAGTAGAACACAGAAATTTCAGGCTCGGTGAACCTGAAACTACACATTCTAGTGCCCACTTGGACAGAAGCCTCTGTCTTCTGTCTCCTGGTTGAACAAGGAATGAGGGCATAGCCCTGGTCACCCTGGCCACTGCTCCACCTTCAGTTTTTAATACTGCTCCATTGCCTTTCTTCTCTGAGATAACACTGCCAAGACAAGGGTTTGCCCATTTTACTGACAGTTGCTTCCCCCTCTTGTTGAGGACTCTTAGCAAGAGTGATGCACAAATACCATACCTTTTTGATGCTTTGGTAGAATGAAGATCCTTTCAACTGCCAACAGAAAGGAGACCTGATTCAGAGAAGTGCCTCAGACTGAAGCTCAGGATGGAGACTGGACTCCCTCAGAACCTTCATATTCTGCTGCCGTTTTCATGTTTACAATCTACAATTCTTTTTTCAGAGTAATACCATTTTAGGGTTCTTCTTACCCATCTTCTCTAACTCAATCCATTCTCAAAGAATAATCTGGGCATGGTGGCACATACCTGTAATCTCAGTTTCTTGGGGGGGGCAGGAGGATTGTAAGTTTTTAGGTCAGCCTGGGGAGCTCAGCAAGATCTTGCTTCTGAGTTAAATTTTAAAAGGGGCAGATGGCTGGAGATACAGTTCAGAGTCCCCCTGGAGTCCTAGTACCACAAAATAAATAATAAATAAAATAAAATAAAATAAATAACCCTACCCTGGAAATTCAGAGTTGAAAGATAAAAATCCAAGAGAAGTGTGAGAAGAATACTGATTGATGTGTGTGGCCACTCATGGTACAAAGACAACATTACAGAAGCAGTATTAATACACGTTAGTCTTGCTGGTCCTACAGAATAGGGAGAAACAAGACAAGGTAAAGGTAAGAAAGCTGAACCAGATGTTGGCAACCCTGTATGTTATCCTCCAAATTGGAGAACATGATGCTAGTTTTCTTCCTTAGATGTCCTGCCAACTGCAAGGCATATAAACTTTTGTTCTCAGGGTCCACATGGCACTTCAGACTTAGAGGTCTGCTATGTCTAATTTCATTCTCAAATGCTCTAGACTTCATGTTGCTTGTCTGTCATAATCATCAGTAACTCCTTGGGAAGATGCTATTATTGGAAGTAATTTCACATTCTGACTCGGTAGGAAGCTAGTAAAAGTTGTAGCTACTTTAGACCTCTGCAAAGAGCCCTGTGTGCTGGAAACTTTCAGGCTACCAGAAATAAATTTATCAAAGAAAAACACAGATCTATGTTGAGGGAAGGAAAAGTGCCACAAAAAGACATGCTTCTTTTTCTTCCCCAATGATTCCCCAAGGTACAAATAGGGAAGACTATAAAGTCAAAACAGTATTTCAATGACTTTGGAAAAAGAAAACCAGACTTTTTAATATCAGAAATTAATGAGTATAAAAAAATCTCTTAGTTCATATAGAAAATAATCTTGGGGCAAGGAGTAGGGACACTAAAGTATAATATTCTGTCCTTCTGAGAATCCTGTTTTACTATCCACAGAAACTAAAGTCTATGCTTTTTAGCAGAAATCCAAATCTGCTGACAATGGAGAGCACATGGCTTTGTAGAACCCCCGTAGTAAAAACAGGCGACTTAATTTTTCTGTAGTACCATGAAGATCAAAAGAATATCTCTATTCTAACCAAGGAGACACCCCCCAAGTCTTCTACCTCCCCACTGGGGAACCAAGCAAATTCCTTGGTTTCCCATGTCATTACCATAGCTGAAATGATGTAACAATAACAGCAAACAGGGTTTCCCCCTGTGCCAACTCTCTAATCAGTTTCAAAGTATGTTTTGTTGGTTCTCATTGATGCCACTCAAAAGAACTGGTCACTCGTGGTCTCAAAAGTTTTACAACAAATTGTGTGATTAAATTCCTTAAACACGTCTGTCCATACTAATCCTCTTTTGCCAACATCCCTTTCAGAGAAAAATTGCAGCTCTGCATGGTGCCTGATTTATATTTCATTTTGAGAACAGGAAGTAAAGGAATTAAAGTTAAGGATTAAAACACTTACTCTTTGCTGATTTTTTTTTCTTGTCCCAAATGGCTTCCTGGTTGCCATGGCTACTGTTCACTGGTCCTTATCCCTGAATGTATGTCTCTTCGCATTAATAAAATATTTTAAATGAGGCTTCATGAAAAACAATAGGGGAAGTAGCTTTAAGTTCAACTGCTCTTAAAAGAAGCAGCCAGAATTTTCTAAAAATCTTTTTTTCTTTGTCCTTTTATTGATATCTTTTAAAAGGAAACTTTAACTAAAAGAGAGTACAGGGACAATCTAAAGATTAACAATGCAAAATCAGAATTATTCAGTAGGGTCACAAAGTGATAACTCTGATATAGTGAGTTTTTCCTTAGCTTACAAATCAGAGTTTATAGGAGGATTAAGGGTTCCTGGGAATTTCTCAAATGTTGTAACACCACGAAACACTTAAAAACCAAAAATGCATGTAAGTGCAGTGTTGTAATTCCAAATTGGAAATACCAGGCAGGAAATGAAAAGCTGAGGTTTTCACTACCACGAAGTTAACTCTATCAATGTAAATATCATTGCTTTGTTTACAAGTTGCTGGTGTTCTTGGTGGCAGCAGTTCATAAGAGCATGGCCACAGGGGTGACACCCATGGAAAGCATATACTATCAAGGTTGAACATCCCTCCATGCACAAGGCGCATGGCTAGTGCTGAGTCAGGCATCCAGAATAGAGGATGATGTTGACAAGTGAGCAAATATAATTGCCTTTGAATTGTTCCTATAAAGCACTCCACTGACATTCACTTTAGAAGAATAGTGCTTACATTTTTTTAAAGTCAAGAAAAACTGAGGAAATGGATGCAATATAGTAAACTCCATTTTAACTTCTAATCTTAAAACCAAACAGCAAAACAGACTCCAATATGATATGTGGAATGACTTCTAAAACACTCTTTACCCACCCCCAGCAATGTTTCCTATAGCTGAGTTGTCCTCTATCTTGTCATCCAGTGATTTCAAGTTATTCCTTTATTCCTCATAGGGATATGCTGAAATGACCTCATCCAGGTCCAAGTATATTTATTATTTTTCACTTCCAATCCCATACTCCTATTAAAACCAATCTTCCTGAATAATACCCACAGAGGGTGAACACAGTTGCTCCTTGGATACTGGTAACTGAAGCACACTGATATATTAACAGAAGGAAAGGAACCATTGCATTATTTTTGTCACATAGTGAAACACATTTATACAAGGATCTTCTGGGGATAATCCTATAACTGAAGAGAATGACTGCAATGGTAGTGTTTCTATGCATTTTAAAAGACCAGTAGTCTGGGAAATTCTAGGTGGTGGTGAGGTTCCACATCAAAATATTAGATAACTGATGCTACCCATGGGCAGTGCAATTTTAGATACGTGTGGGGGATGAAAAAGTTCAAATCAGATCATTATATAACTGATGTTACCCATTGGATAGGCCTTTAGACTAATAAATGTGGATGCAAATGGTCCAAGTAAACTACAGACTTAGTATCCAACACACCTTTCAGATATCCATGTTCCTTTTTCCTAACCTCAGGCTTTTCTTTTGGAAACTACTTTTACTTAAGACTATCTTGAAGATTAAAGCTGTTCCAGGGAAAAGTAGGGATAGTCCTTGAACACTGCAATCCAGAGTTACCAAACAGAACTGAAGAGGGAATTATCCTACTGTTAAGAGGTCTCTGCAGTTTGTTCATGATAGAGAGGAATAATCTTCATTTCTGGAGCATCCTTTCAAAGGTGCTTATGTACCAAATAGCTGTCTTCCTGTGGATCAAAAGGTAGGCACACAATGTTCATTATAAAAGATTCAAATTTTCTAAACTCAGAATTCTTTTCCTATAACACACCCCACTGAATGTGCCTTGTCTTCACGTTACCTTGTGGGAACTGGGATTTAAACTAGCCTAAGAAGATGCTCATACTCTGGCTCCTGCTATTGCTGTGAATAACAAACTCTCCTTTGTATCAGACCCAAGAGGCTCATGTCTTCTGTGGCATTCATAAAATCACAGCATGCTAATCTGTTAGTTGGTGCCAAGGATAAAAATTTCAGACTTTATATTTCTATTACCTATAGGGACATCACTAGGATGTGAATAGCACTGGGATATTTTGCATACGTGTGTGTGTGTGTGTGTGTGTGTGCGTGTGTGTGTGGACTATGAAAGCAATTTGAGTTATTTCAAATCAGCATATCAGCACCACTATAGAGGTCCAATTTCAAGCAATTCAGTTAATGAAAATCCTCAAGGCCCAGTGGAAATGACTTGCTCACCTAGGCCACTCTGTTGGAATTAGAGCTAATTTACAAGGTCCAAAGATAATCCCAGAGATGAGTCTGAGCGCCTGTTGCAGTATTTATTGATTCCATATATAGGGTAGAAAGGAGAGAATGCCATGAAGGAAAGACGTGGACCTGGTACCTATGTAGGTCACAGCCTAGGTCTGGATGAAATTGCTAGTCCAGCTACCAAAATGCGGACTGAGAGAACTGTTGAGAAAAGTACTCCAAAGCATGGGGCTCCATGCTAGCTAAGTGTCTCTAACAGAAGCCCACAATAATAATTACAATATTAACATTGCAGAATTACTGTTATGATTAAAGAGTGATAGGTGTGAAAATATCCAGGAAATTATGCTACACAGGTATTTGACAGTTTTTATTGTTATTCTTCCCATTTCATTTTAACTATTATTTTTATCAGGGAAGAGAATAAAAAATTGTGTTATTGTACCCATTAAGTTATTCCTGGTGTTCTGAGTATCAATTCAACTTTTTTTGTTTCATTTATGGTACTGACTTTGTAAGTATTTGAGTGTTTTTGCTGTGTTGATGTCTCTGATCAGTTTCAAGCTTAATATTCTAGGGAAAAACGGAAGTAAAATGGAACAGAGATGGGAGGTGGGGGAAACATTATTATGTCCTGTGATCCTCTTCTTATTTGTATCATGATTTAGGTGCCTCGGTGTAGCTGAGTCTTTATGACCTGAAAATTGTGGAATCTGTTCTTGACTTTTTTGAATAAAAAAAAATAACAAGATTAAAAAATGGAAAGGAGAATAGATCATTCTTTATTGCTATTTTGAATACACAGAATAGGATGTGATTTCTGTATTTACTTGTGTACAACTGAGGTAATGTCAAGGATGTTCTTTGTCCTATCATCTCAAAATACAAAGTCTGCGTTATTCACATTCCTATACCCAGTATTTGTGGGTTAAGGGAACCCAAAGCACTATTGCGAGACAAGAGCTTCTTGTTCATTGTGCCTGGGCTGCTTTCTATCTCTTTTCCATTCTGGGTCCTTTTTCAGAGCACAGTAATGGCCTTGGGGATAGAGAATGAGAAAAACTAACTCATGGCAGTGATTTGTACATACTATCCTCAAAACTTAGCAGTCACAGGTTACAACCCTGTAGTGGTACAACTGCCACTGAATCTGAAAGCGAATCAGACCTAATCTATTGTGCTCAGTGGTGCCATCCTTTATTCTTTTAGGGTAGGTGTGGAGTTCAAGGCTGCCTGACAACAGGTTGGCCTTTGTAAGAGTCATCTCAAAGTGAAAAGACTTAAAATTTTATTTTACTCATTCAAAGTAAAGTGTCCCTCTCATTTAACAAAGTTGTTTTCAAGAGGAAGAAAAAAATTATTTGTTGAGCACTGCTTACATTCTGGAGTCTAATTTTTTTGTTGTTAAGTCTTTTCATATACATGATCTCATTTAAATAACAACAATCCTGCAGAGGTAAGTTCTTTTAATGTGAAACTTGAAACTCAGAGAAGGTAAATAATTTTTCCCAGAGTTAGAGATGGTATCATTCAAAAGTTCCAAAGCCTTCCTTGTTCTTTAGAAACAAGTCATAACCACTGACAGAAGAATGTAGTTTAATTAAAACAGAGAATGAGAATTTAATCAAATGATTGGACAATAGGTTGGCCTTTGAAAGAGTGATACCAAAACAGAAGAGGGAAAAAAAAAACTAAAACTCTAAATCTATACCAATACTCTACAGTAAATTATACATAGGCAAAAATTCACTTAGTAAATCAAATTTCTAAAATGGCAAACTACCAAGAATATTTGCATTATGTAAGACAATGAACTGAATAATATCTATCACATATAGAAGTTACTTCAAATTAATATAAAAATTTTTCATAGAAAAATCATACACAGTTCAGAAAATGGAAGTGTAAGCTAATAAATATTGAATGAATAAATGCACATGCAATCTAAGTAAAGCTTCTTACATCAATAGTTGCTCTGTTCCTTATTCATCTCACACACACACACACACAACACACACACAGAAACTCACTCACCTCTTGCTGGTAGAGTGTAAGAGACATTTGCTGTTATATAGTTCTAACAGAGATTTTAGTAAACTGTTACAAATTTTTGGTTCAGCAATATATTGCCTAAGAATTTATTCTAAGTACTGCAGAATATGCACTAAAATCTGTGAAAAAGCATATGAACTATAAAACTGTTCACAAGAGTGAGAACTTTGACACAACCTAAATCTCTACAAATAGAAGATTGGTTAAACAAAATGCAACCCTTTAAAATGCTGCCCTTAAAAATATAGCCACTGATGAAGTAAGTATATTCATTTTATACTATTCCAGTAAACAGATTCAAAGCAAAGAGGCATCATAGTATGTTTATGTATGATAGAAAAAATACATGGTACAGTGTGCACAAATAATAACCCATTGTAGTTGACTGATTCTAAGACATACTTTAATGTCTCTGATGTCAGGACACGTGTTACATTCAGTGGCATAGTGATTTGAATGAAAGTATGCCTATATACTAATTTTTACCCAAATATGTATCATTTATAATTTTAAAATGAGGATTGACTCTGAGCATTATGAAGTTTATAATAACTCTTATTACCTGACTTGTGTTTGTTCCACAGAGAAGTGTGCTATAAAGGAAATGTTAGAAAAATAATTGCTAGGGGTAGAATGGAGGAGAATAAGGCCCCAGATAGACTAGAAACAGAAAGTGACCTCTTCTAGTTAATCAGGGAATTCAAGGTTCTAAATCTACACAAATACTGATACACATTTACAAAAACACTTATAAATGTGAATATGCATTAAAGTATGCTTTGAGAAAACACCAATAGATAAGGCCAGAAAACAGAAAAAGTGATATCTACACTCCAAGTTTTAATAAGGTAAAAATAATAAAGTTGATAAATATAACTGATGACCAGAAAGCTTAAATAGCATTCTTGGAAAGATTCCTAAAAGAATCACAGGTTGGTAAGCAGAAAAGAATAGAAGAAATCAGTTAGGAGATAGAATGGGGTTGTTGAGAACAGCCAGAGAATCATTTCCTACTTAGACACTATTAGGGGAAGACCATACACATAATGTCCCTAGAATTCAACAAGATATTTAGCAGTGTCTTGTGGAGCATTTTTAAAGACTGAGAAATCCAGAATTATTGATAGCACAGCTGGGTGTAGTCATAGTTGGTTAGGCTACTATATCTAAAGAATATTGATCAATGGAAATATGCCAACCTAATTGCTTTGTCTCTTTTCACCCTAAATTCCAATTCATTACCCACATTTCCACCATAATTGCCTTCCTTCATTACAGACCTGACCAAAGTCTGTATTTAACATCTTAGCAGGGCACAGAAGGCCTGTTAGCATCAGTTCCATAACCAACATTTTCAACCTCAGTGCTCACCTCAATAGTTAGTAACTGGCATTGTAGGTCTCATATGCCCTTTACTGAAACTGTTCCACAGTATGGAAAAAAATGGACAACCAAGAGAACAATGAGATACATATGCTTAAAAAGATCCAAAATCTGAGTGATAAGAAAAAATTGTTAAGAGCCAGGAACATTAATGCAGCACTTCTGCACACTCCACACTTCAGCAAGGTCACTCTGCAAAGATACACCATTCTTAAAAGACAGAACTACATCATGTGGCAGATGCTTCTGGAAAGTAAGGTGTTTTGTTTTGTTGTTTGTTTTTTTTTTTTTTTTTGCTTTTTTACTATAGTATAAAGAATATTTGGATGTATTAAATTTTCTAACAATAGAAACAACAAAGATTATCTTAAAAGTCTGAAAATATAAGATTATGTGAAGAGGCTTCATGAATATTGTTTGGGACTTTTTAAATATGAGTCTCATAGTAGGCTGCAGGGTGGACAAAGCGATACTTAGGATCCTTATGATGCAGGTGCACTACTGTTCTACTCCAGTCATGCTGGCACTGGTCCTAAGTAGTGCTAACACAAACATCCATCCTAAAAGCCGCTGAGCAAAAATATCCTTGTATTTGAGTTAGAAACAATAGGTTTAGTGAGACAGCTACTGTGGTCCTTCAACAGTTAACCCATTAGTCCTTTCTCAACAAATGTAACTGAGCATTTTGTATGTCACATGACATTGTAATGCTACAGTTTGAATGGAGGGTTCTAGACAGAAAGTGGGAGAATAATCTTTTGCCAAAACATTTTGTGCAATGCCAAGATTGCAAACAATGTGTCAAGACTTAATGGATGGCTTTGCATTAGGCAGAATTAACTAATTCTGGCACATAATCTGTAGCTCTTTTGGCTTGCAGGAAAGCAGCATACTACCTTTTTCCATCTCACTTGGCTTCCTTTCCAATTCTAAACTTTCTCATTTCTCAGGAAGAAACTAACAAGAATAGAAGTAATAATAAAACACTCATCCTGAGTCTGAAGGCCAAAATAAAACAAGATAATGTATTTATAATGGTTCTGAAATGTTAGAGCATTAAATGTAGGAAAACTAAGATCCTTTCTCCATTAGCTCTATCATCATGATTACTATTAAAGCATCTGAATCACAAAGATTGAAGTCTACTTGATGAGCAATTTAAATGGTGTCTGCAGAAGGCCCAAAGACTTATCAGTTGAGTTTTTTAACTTCTCAAGTAAGAGTATAACTAAACCATCCGAGGCAGGGAAGAAGTCTCTTCTCCACTTAGAAAATGCTTGCCTTTATCTAACTTTCACCTCATATTCCACTAATTAAGGCAACTTTTCAACAGAAATGGAGGATAGCAAGTCATTTTTGTGGACATTATAATAGCTTCTAATAATAACTAGCACCATCAACACCACCCCTGAGACCACTGACATCTCTTTTAATGCCCAAATGTCATCCATATGACAGACTGCAACAAGCACTGTGAATGTATTTTTTCCTTAATCACTCTAATAATCCTAGAAGATTGAGTTCATTCTTTTGATTTTACAAATGATAACTTGAAGTTCAGAGATATTAAGGAACTCATCAAAGGTTATATTAAAACTGATGAAATAAGGACTTTGAACCCAGGTCCCTGACTCAACAATTCATATAAAAAACAAAAGAACACCAGAAAATAGGAAATCAAAAATGGCTACCATAATATCTGTTGTTTCCTATTATCTTGTTTTGAAGTTCTGTATCACTTTCATTGTTTTGTTCCGATTAGCTTTATTCTGCTTTGTTTTGTTTTATTCTCTTTAAAATAAAAAAATTAGAAAAACAAAAAACAACACCACCAACAAAAATAGCAGACGAAAATAAAATGGCAACTAATTAGAGCAAATAAATATTGTAAATCTTCCATTAGTTTAAAAAAGAAAAACATTAAACAATGAAGGTCTAAGATGTCCATAAAGTTAAAACTCTTCAGTACAAAATCTAGACTTCAACTTCTCCAATTCATTTAACAATAGCTAGGATCACAGATGATTAAGATTAACTAGAAAGAGTAAAAATCAGAACAGAGCACAAATGGCACAAGAAACCTGCTTATAGAAGTAACAGAAAACTTTCCGAGCATAGAGAAAGAATTTCACAAACAAATATGCAAGGTATATAGAACCTCAAATAGTTATAACCAGAAAAAAAAATTCTCTATAAAACACAATAGTCAAAATCCCAGAAGGCCAAAAAAAGGATAGAACCTTAAAACAGTTAGACAAAAGCAACCAATCACTTATAATGTTATATCCACTGGAATTACAGCAGATTTCTCAACACAAATTTTAAAGGCCAGGAGAGATTGAAGTGAAGTATTTCAAGCCTTAAAAGAGAAGAACTTTTACCCCAGATAGATACATCCTGCAAAACAGTCTTTCAGAATTGAAGGGAGAAACAAGGTCTTTCCATAAAAATGAGCACATTAAGAAAGTCATGACAATCAAATCAGACTCAAAAATTCTCAGGGATATCCTACACACAACACAAAGTTAACAATGCCAAAAAAATCTATGAGAATAAATACACCAAGCAAGGTGAGCAGTTGACTAGAAAGGAAAAAAGGGAACCAGCAACAGGAAAATAATGCAATGACAGGAATAAATCAATAGCTTTGAGTAATAACTCTAAATATGCATGATCTCAATTCCCCAATCAAAACACACAGATTGGCAGAGTGAGTCAAAAAACAAAACCCAGCACTTTGCTGCATATCAGAAAGTCATTTAACCAAAAAAACACTCATAGACTAAAAATCAAATAGAAATTGTTCCATGCAATGGGAATCCCAAAATAAGCAGAAATTCCTATTTTCCAACAAAGTGAACTTCAAGGCAAAACTGATCAGAAGAGGCAAAGATTACTACATATTGGTTGAGGAAACAATTCAGCTGGAAGAGATAACAGTTATAAACACGTATGCATCAAACGCCAGCACACTGAACTTCAGAAAACAAACACTATTGGACTTAGAAGATCCGATAAACACAATTATATTGGAGAACTTCAATATTACACTGTCACAAAAATATCATCTAGACAAAAGCCAACAAAGAAATACCAGAGTTAAACTGAACATTCAAACAAATGATTTACTAGGTATCTATAGAATTTCATCCAACAACATCAAAATATATATTCTTCTCAGCAGCACATGAAGTGTTCTCTGAAACAGACCACATACTAGCCCATAAAGCATGGTTCCATAAATTATGAAAAAGAATCAAAATTATCCTACATGTATTATTTGATTCTATTGCAATGAAACTAGAAATCAATGGCAAAAGAAACCACAGAAATTATGCAAACACATGAAAATAAAACAATACACTCCTGAATAATCAGTGAGTCACAGAAGAAATCAAAGAAGAAATTAAGATAGTTCCTGCAATCAAATGTTAATCCCAGTACAACATACCATAACATACCAGACACAATGAAAGCAGTGGTAAGAGTGAAGTTTTTAGCTGTAAATGTCCACATCACAAAAGCAGTCCAAATAAATAACCTCATAATGCACCTCAAGGACTTATAACAAAAGAACAATTCAAATCTAAAGCAAGCATAAGGAAGGAAGTTATAAATATCAGAGCCGAAATTAATGAAATTGAAAATGAAAAGCAAAACAAAGAATCAGTGAATCAAAGAGCTGGCTGTTTGAAAGAATAAAACAAATAGACAAATCTTTAGCCAATCATACAAAAAAGTAAAAGTAAGACCCAAATCTTAGAAATCAGAAATCACAACTGACACCACTAAAATCCAGAAGATTAATATTAACTACTTTGACCATCTGAATGTCAACAAACTGGAGAATCCTGAACAAATGCACAGATTTCTAGATACATATGAATTACCAAAACTTAACTAAGAAGATATAAAGACCTTGAATAATCCAATCATAGCCAATGGAATTAAACCATAATAAGACATCTACCAACAAATACAAACCCAAGAACCAATGGTTCACCACTGAATTCTACAAGAAGTTCAGGGAAGATTTAATGCCAATATTCTTCAAACTCTTTAATATACATGAAAGGAAAGCATACCCTCGAACTATTTCTTAGAAGCTTGCATTACTAGGATTCCAAAACCAGACAAGGACGCAACTAAAAAAGAGAACTAAATGCCAATCTCTTTAATGGAGATAGAAGAAAAATTCTCAAAAGATAATAGCAAATAGAAAAAATAAAAAAGATCATACATTATGACAAGTAGGCTTTGTCTCAGGAACACAAGAATGGTTTACCATACACAAATCAATAAACATAATACCTCACAAAAGCAGAAACGGGGAAAATCACATGAATATCTTAATAGACACAGAAATAGCCTTTGACAAAATCCTCCATCTATTCATGATGAAAACCCTCAAATAAATAGGAATAGAAGGAACTTACCTCAATATGATGAAAGCCAAAATATGACAAAAACTACTGCTAATACCATATTAAATGGGTAAATGTTGAAAGCTTTCTTTCTAAAATCAGAAACAAGACAAAGATTTTCATTATCACTATTTCTGTTCAATATAGTCCTTGAAATATTAGCCAGAGAGAATATAGTCTGGTTCAATATAGTCCTTGATATATTAGGCAAGAGAAAGAAATAGGAGGAATTTTTACAGGAAGGAGAAATCAAATAATCATTTTCACACATGATATGAGCCTCTACATAGAAGATTCAGAATACTGCACCAAAAGGCTCCTAGAATTAATAACAAATTTAGTAATGTAATAGGATACAAAATCAGCACTCAAAAATCAACAGTATTTCTGTACACCAATGAGGAGCCCATGGAGAAAGAAATTAGGAAAACAGTATGATTTACAATAGAATCATGAAAATTTAAACACTTATGAACTAACCCAAGCAAGGAAGTGAAATTTCTCTGCATTAAAAACTATAGTATTCTGAAAAATAAAGATTAAGGAGACATCAGACAACAGAAAGATATAACCTATTCCTAAATAGGCAGAAGCAATATTGTCAAAGTGGTTGTATTTCCAAATTGATACACAGATTTAATAGAATCCCAATCAAAATACAGATAGGATTTGTTTTGCAAAAGGGAAGGGGACCAAGAGATGGAGGAAAGGAAAGGGAGAGGGCAAAGGAATGAAGAAAGGATTGAAATGCGTTATATACATGGGCCAACTCCCCAGGAGGAATGTATCCATTATGTACTGCATGTATACACTAATAAAAAATGTAAGACTACGTCTAAAAGATACAAAGTCATGAAGACCTGACCAAAGTCAGGAATTTCCAACTCAAAGACATAAGAATTTCTAGATGAAAATAGGCATTAGGATAGTCAGGCTCAGTGAGATTTTAAAATACATAAATGAAACCACAAAAGTTTCCTGTATAAAAGAGAAAACAAAGTATAATCACAATTTATAATCACACCATGAACTATTTGCATTAATGGCTTTTAAACAATTAAAATCTCTCTAAGGGGAAAATTAATTAGTTGGAGAATCGAGTGTAGGTTACCACAAGCTTACTAGTATTCTAAGAACCATTTTTTTCTTTCTTAAAAAGCCTTAGTAGGTAACACATGTAATAATAGTCAACTTTTATTGGGCAAGTGTAATGTATCAGGTACTGTGCTAAGTGTTTTGTTGTCATAAAAAATCATTTAATATGACACAAAGACATTGTATTCACAAATTATTTGGCAGGAATTTATGACAAAAATTACTGATTTGTAAGTCAGCATAATGATAATTGTATAACTGTACAAATTCTGATGTTATAATGAAAAACACACACTAAAAACAAAAAGTATCCACTCACTCGGTTAAAATATAATACTCTTTCAGTCTTCCAGCATGGTGTCTTTAGATTAACTGTTTTAAACATATTTGCTATGTACAGTCATTGTTATAACAAAAAAGAATAGGACCAAGTACATCAAATAATTAATTTCCTTCTTTTTTTTCCTAGTGAATGATCAATTTTCATTAACATAAAAGACACTTTCAAGTTTCCTCAGATCCCATGTTCATGTGTTCAGTGTTATCTCCAAATAAAGAAATGTTAGTTAAAATTTAACACAATGGATTTTAGTGGTGGCCAGTCTTATGTGTCCCTTGGCTAGTCTACAGGCCCTGTCATTCAACAACGCATTCAGCAATATAGGCATTGCCATAAAGGCATTTTAAAAGATGTGCTTAACATATTCAATCAAACGACTTTAAAGTAAAGGAGGTTATTTTTGATCATCTGGGTGGGCTTGATCCAATCGGTTCAAAGCAATGCGGTTTCTCTGAGGAAGAAGAAATTCTGCCTGTGGAATGTATTTCAGCTCCTGGCCAACAAATCTCAGAAACTAAGAATGGGTGCCATCTTTATTCTTTCTTTTTACCTCTGGCATTCAATCCATCACAACTTCCTGTTCACTTGTTTTCATCACAACTACCACTACCTTTTCCAAGCCTCTCTTAGACCTTGTAAAAAAAATGCACACAGTTCTAGTTGTTACAGTTGCTTCTAGTTTGTTTCTATTATAAGTTTCAGTTCACTACTACACACGTGCCCCTTGTCAAAATTCAGCTTTAACAACTCTGATTGCCTCACGGGAAAAGTGCACCGCTGACCATTTTTGAATATCCAAGCACTTTAGCAAAATATCAGAAAAATAGTAAATGTCAAGTGGAATAATTTGAGTATCTTCAAATTCTGTACCAGTAGGAGTCAGTCCTCCAAAGTATGAGGCACAGAATCTTCTTAGTTGGGCAAAGTCTTTGGGGAACTTTGTAACTAAAACCAACTGAGACTGTCAATAGGAGCCCTGCATTTCTTTTAGCTCAGAGGGTCTTAATTTCAGAAAGTGAGTGAACTCTATGAAGCTTCTCAGCAGAATACACTGTGTGTACCAGTTCTGGGAGCTTCCTAAAACCCATTCCTCTGCAGACTACTCCTCCACAGTCTAAGACCCTAAGTAGACTCAAATATCACAGGTTTACATTTAATTTTAATTCCCTCCAGCTTGGGTCCCAGTTTCCTTTTCTTTTTCTAGATTCTCTTTCTTTCTTTCTTTCTCTTTCTTTCTTTCTTTCTTTCTTTCTTTCTTTCTTTCTTTCTTTCTTTCTCTTTCTTTCTTTCTTTCTTTCTTTCTTTCTCTCTCTCTCTCTCTCTCTCTCTCTCTTTCTTTTCTCTCTCTCTCTTTCTTTCTTCTCTCTCTCTCTCTCTCTCTCTCTCTGTAAGATCCATGTGCTCTAGTGAGACAGGCTAGCAGTGATGGCAAATGTTTTAGAGCTTGCAATGATACCAAACAGCCCACTGTGGTACCCGTGCCACAGGTTCGCCATCAGTGGGGTATAGCAATCACCAAAAGATGATTCAGCCTGTAAGAACGCTCAGTTCTGAAGAGGCAAAGTATTTCCAAAGACACTGTTGTCAGTCACAGCAGGCTGCTGTGTCCTGCAGGTGTGTGACACAACAATGCTTTCTACTGAAATAGCTCTTCTTTCATGGCTGTGGCCCTGTGTTTGCCTTTCAAGCTAGCTGCAAAGATGGAGAATTGGAAAAATCATGGAATGTAACTTAAGCTTAGTCACAAAGCAATTCATGGCAGTGCTTAAAAGAGGCCCATACCTTCAGACGTCCAACCCAAACACTACTCTGAGATATGACAACTTGCCCAGTATCTACCATGAGAAGTTTTTGTAGTAGGCTTATCCAAAACGCTGTGTGACATCATCTTGAAAATAAATCTCCAGAGCTCAGGGAGCCAAGAGATGAACAAATGGGAAAATATCGCCCAGGATATCAGAGACGAAGATCAGGTGAGGCTGAATGGGACAACAAGAGAGAACTAGCAGGAAGAACTGTTAGAGGGAGGAGTAATTCAGAAGTGTGAGGAATATTTTGGAAGTAAAGACAAAGAGTGGACACCTGAGAAGGGCAATGGTGAGCTCTATTATATCTCAGGTTACTGTGTTCAGGCAGCAGAAGTCTGAGCTAAATGTTTTTATTCCCAAATCATTTTCATCAAGAATGCAAAAATTCGGTAAGTAAAAGAAAATGTAATGCTTAAAAAGCTTCTGTCAGTCAATTAATCACAAAAGCAATTATGTATGAACTATTTCTATAAGGCAGCTGTGCTAGGCACTGTATGGCCTGACTTGTTCATTAAAGCACCTGTCACAGTGTCCTCATTCTTCACATAGTTAGCCAGAACTATGCCAAGCACCTACATATGTTTTTGTCCCAATTAAGAATTTTCAGGGGGGAACAGAAATAAAACTACCTAACTATGTATGACAAAGCACTGTAATATAATCAAGAACAATACAAAAACCTACAGATCTCATTGCTTTCAAAAAATAAAACAGAAGAGCTCCCTCCTTAACAATATCATTTGCAAAGGAACTCCCATGTACCCTGTTCTGGAAGCACCCATAGGCTGCGGTCTTAACACATTCTCCCTACTGTGCCAAAAGTACGTGTCTCTACGTCTCTTGCTGGAATGTCACCTTCTGGAGAGTAAGGCTGAACTTGACGTGGTTCTAACTCTTCAGAGCTGCCACCGGGCGTCACCTTACAGCATTCTCAGAGGATCACACGTACTGACCACAGGAGCTGGGGTCAGTGGGAGACAGCAGCCATGCTTTTCACTGACCAGCATCCTGTCACTCTAGCGCCACCTCATCACGGGAGCAGGCTGCAGGAAAGTGCAATTCAAACATACATGGATGCTCGTGACATCTACTGTTATCATCTGAGTCTTACCTACTATGTTCTTTAAAATAAGTTCAATCCCCGGTGCCGCAAATAAATAAATAAATAAAATAAAATAAAAAGTTCAAACAGGAAGGTATAATATTTTGACTCAATCTGTGGTTTATGAAGTTTTGCAGCAAATACATGCTTTTCTCATTTCTAAAGTCATTTGAATGTGCTTTTGCTCAGCTCTCAGTCTTTTCCAGACCACCTCCCCTCAACAGACTCCCTCTACTAATGTCCATATCAACCCCTACCTTGTTTCCTAGCTCATGTTTGTTACATATTTTATCTTTCTTCTTGTTTTTGGGCTATGTCAATGTATATCTAGGAAGGAAGAGAATATGTCTAACATATATTATATACACACACACACATATATATATATGTATTTGTACCTGTGTGTGGCACCGAGTAGTTACTCTGTAAATATTCATCCAACAAAATAAAATTCTTTCTCAAACAATTTAAGAATGGTTTGATGAGATGTTCTAGAAGAAAAAAAACATTGTTTTGCCCACCTAGTAATTTTGAGTGATGCCTAACATTATCTTTCCTAAGGAATATTAGAATATCCAAGGCTTTGAGAACTCTTATAAGAAGGAAGCCACTGAATACTGCTTAACTCAATGTTTCCTAAATCTACAGGACAATAAATAGCTTTTTAAAAAGACATACCCAGTCTATGGCCATACCACTCTGAATGTGCCCAGTCTCGTCTAAAAAGAAATATCCAATAAAACCCTGTGGAATGTGTTCTAAAGAATATATTTTAGGAAACGGCTCCGTGGGCCATCACCACAGAGATGGTGATGTACATTTTCTTGTATTTATAAAGCCAAAGATGGATTTTCTGATGACTTAAAGGAACAGAAACGTATTGTCATTTACTGTTCATTCGCATAGACAACCTACCCCAACTCCTGCAGGTGTGATTTCTCAACTCTTTTTAAATAGCTCCTACCACTGTGCAGCATCACAATGCTCTCAAAGCAAAGCTGGCAACGTTATTAGGTCTACTTCAAACAGAAGCTGCCAGGCAAATGGTTTCAAATCTGAATCTGTCTTACGGATGTAGGGTTAAATTTAAGGTTGTGTATTTCTTTCATTTAAATTTAATTATTAGTGCACTATTTTTCTCCAAAAAACTCTGTTTTACAAAGACATCTCCCAGAGTCTTTCTTGAAATAAGTTTCTCTCAGTTGAGGCATCGGGATATGATTTTGAATATGCATATAAATGTGATTTTAAAGTGTAATGCAAGTTATCTGTCACAAAGAACTGTTAAAGTGTAGTAGTTTGTGACTCATTCAAAAGCACTTTGTTCTGTTTGAACATCACCCCTACAACAGCAGCACTCGAGCTCACTTGCATTCTAATATAGTTTCTTAAATGTGAGAGGAATGGGTGTGCTGGTTGACAGGCTATGTCTGTGATATGTGCCTGTAACTAATATTCCATTAGTAGCAGGAGAGGTTTTGATTTATTCTTGATGAGAAACAAGAAAGAAACAGATGAAAAAAGACTGCAAAACCTGGGGAAGGGCCTGACTGTGTGCCCCACCTGCCAATCAGACCATGACAAAAAACAGCTGATACAAAAAGTGAGCCTGCTTAATCCTTTTACTACATGCCTCAGTACAAAGAAAAAATAATCATTTTTTAGATAGCTTTTCAAGATTCCAAGAACCACACAAAGCAAGGTGAACCTATGTGGCTGTTTCAAATTTAGAGGGGAGAGGTGGTGGCTCTAAACAGATAACAGAGTTGCCAGTTGTATTAGAGAACTGCATTAAATAAGCTGTTCTAATTTAGCTAGAAAGGTACACAGAGCTGTCCTCTAAATAGATGTATTCACACACATTTCAAATACTATGTTTGGTTTGTTACTGCCTGCATTGAGGTATAAAAGTGAAAGTCATCAAGTATAGTAAATCAAAGGTCAATGTTTAACAAACATTTAATAAATCATACCCAAAGTTCTGAATCTCTGTGGGAGTGTGAAATAGATGAAACATTCATGTCACCTCTAACTTCTGGCTAGGTTTTGCTTGCATTCACTTTTTAGAATACCCATTTTGATAACAGGCAAGAGTTGAAGGAAACGCCCTGTTTATGGCACTTCCAAGGTGAAAATGAAAAATTTCGATAAAGCTCACGGCCTTGAGGAAAATTTCAAGTGGTTTATTGCCTTAGTTCCCTCTTATTTCACCACACATTCTCAGATGGAATTGAAGGACAGATTCTGACTTTTGCTCTCTAGGCTAAATTCTATTCTCAGTGCAGACCGTTACTGGTAACTTGAGTATTTTTTCCTTATTTATCTGTGTAGCCACGTTTCAATGGACTCAAGAGCTGCAAAGTGCATAGGACAGAAGAAGTTTGTACATTGGCCGATGGGATTTGTGGGTGTGAAAGATTTATGCAAAGAGAAAAGTGACTCTCTGCATGCAGTGAGGCAAATTACCCCCATTTCTTTGCAGAAGAGTTTTTCCTTTCTTCCTCCTTTCTTTTTACAGGTTGAATAATGTTTAGCTGAGGGTCGTGATTCTTCTAGGTTTTCAGTAGAACCCATCAGGTGCAAGAAAAATGGCCACAAGCTCACGGCCAGGGCATCTCTGAGATTTGGCCTTTTCTGATACACATTAATTGTCCAGCTAAGGGTGCTTTGTCACTGGCCCCAATTTCAGAGTAGGGCCTCATAAAGCTGGTGATGTTAAGACCAAAAATAATGTCATTTAGTGTCTAGGGAGAAGTTAAAAAGAGGATTAGACGCAGGCAGGCAGGCAGGGTATATTAAACTAGTCCATGACTAACAGGGTGTGACAGAAAAGAGTTTTATTCTTTTCAACAAAACAATTCCCTAGGGGTAGGACCATTACTCCACTGTGCCTTTATCACCTTGGAATTTTTATGGTTATTTCTGATGAATTCACATTTTTGTAAAGGCTTTTTTGAAACGATGCCAGTTTTCAATTTTTAATTAAAGTCGTAAATAATCTTAATTCTGCCTTAAAAGGTTTATTGTTTCTTTTTTTTTTTTTATTATTGCTGCCAGGAAATATTTCAAATACCAAGACCTGATGTGAGTGAGCAATTAGAATCTCTCCAAGGTCTAGTAACAACATTGTACCATGTAAATATAAGACACTGGTATATCAGTGCAAGACTTAGAAATGTAGATTACTGCATTGATCTCAGGTTTATTAGCAACTGCTTCTCTGGTGGGAGTGACATTTCCTCTTTTTGTTGGCTGAAGCAACTCTCATCGCTTTAATTTCCACAAATTAATCCATCACAAATTCATAAAGGCTTTTAAACATTAAAAAATCAGGTTAAAATTTGGAAAGCAAAAACTGTAAATGCACTAAAGGTTGGGCATAAAAGTCAACAAAGTCAATTTTACCCATATGGAGGAAACAGTAACAGTGAAAAGCTAAATCATCTGAGAGATACGAATCTCTTCTCACATAAGACAAATTTAAGAAAGACCTGCAATGTTTGATGCAGATTACAATACTACTTGACAGTATATCCTTGTGAGCTAGATTATCTGTTGAAAGTTGCCAGTAAATTGTCAATAATATATTTTTTACTCTCAAGGTCTGTTTCCTTTTTCAATTAGTGCTTCAAAAATTCTTCACGCAATTAAAACTACTCTTCCTTTATACAGAAAAACACATCATATTTGAACGATAAAAATCATTAATAATTTCTGAGAATATTCATTGTTTCATTCTTGTATTTGTCAACCTGGGAAGCCTTAAGTGGGTCACTGTGTTGCTGCTTATTTATCTAGTTAGCAGACAAATAGCCTTTCATGTCCATGATAATCATTATGCTCTAGAAAGGTGCTCTCCAATTTTATTGATAAATTTGGTATTATAGGCACAGCCTAACATGTGGGACAACTTGGACGCAGAGAATGGTCATACTTACAGTGAACAATCTTTCATCTAGGAAGGCTATTTTTTTAAACAAATACAATTTACCACTTCAAATATTTAATATACAGATAATGACAAAAGCCATTAGTGATTCTGCTGAAAGTACTTAACAGTATACAACAACGGTGTATTATTTTAAGAAGATTAAGCATTTCCTTCCAAATTTATTTATACTATTACTTAGCAGTGCTATATCTTTGCTTTTTCTTTTCTAAAATTCAAGACTATATTCATGTCAAATGATCATGGATATCAATTTACTGGGATTCAAATTAAAAAGATTTGAATATATTTCTTGAGAAAAATAAATGATTTTAACAACTGATTTACAAGATTGGGTTGGTGAACAATTAAGTATATCTATTAAATCCTCTCTGTTGAGTAATTTTCTAATTCATAAGGACTGGCTCAAATTCTTTCCATATATAAGACCTTAGTTGGTATTGTGCTGACAATCTCAAGGGAGAAAAACTTCAAGCAACAAAAAGATAGTATTTCCCAACATCCCTATAAACCATGAAACATTGGAAGATTTCTAACTAGAAGCCACAGTGACCTGAAAACCCTTGCCATGGGGTTTAATCACTCGAAACAATTTTGAGTCTTAAACTGTACTTACATTTCTTATAAAGGGCCCTGAAGTAAATCAGGTACCCATCTCAATACAAACAAAACACTTAAAGCGCTGGAGTAGCTCAACATGTTTACTGTCATGCAAACAAAGATACTTGGTGTATTCAAAAATTTAAAAACTCAGTTATTAGTCAATGCCTTGAACGGGAGTACGTTCCCTATCTCTAGCAGAAGTGAAGACCAGTATGGCAAACCACATGCCAGATAGCATGAGGGTTGGAAAGCAAGTCAAGCCTACTGGCTGGTTGACCTGTAACATATATTCCAAATCTGAGATACAATGATTTTTACAAACATTGAAAAATGTGTTAATTCCTCATTGATGTCAAAGTGACTTTAAATTCCTTTTTCAGATTTGTACACACAGAAACTATCAAGAAACCTTCTTACTCTCTAAGTTTAACATGAATACTGTATTCTTATGCTAGAGGTTCACCTACCTTTTTCATAAAGCTAAAATGATTTGTTATGGTTTGTAGCCCCACCCCCCACCCCCAGGCCTCATGTAATCATGAAAGCGGATGAATCTAGCGTTTGTGATTGACTTGTTTTCTAGCACTGGGATTGGTGATGTGAGTTCTGCACCTGCCCAGGGGTGGAGCTCACATACAATGTAAGATTGAAATGGGGGCGTGTTTCTTCCCTTTTTGGCGCGGTCTGCTCTTGCCACTTGCAGCCGCCATGAACGGCTGCCCCTCAGCCACGCCACCCTGCCTTGGTGCCAGCTGAGTATGGACTGAAACCCCCAAAACTGTAAGCTAAATAAATCTCTCCTTCCTTCACTTTGGGCGTCAGGTATTTTGTCTCAACAACGAGAGAAAAGTAACTAAGACATGATTTTAGCCAACTGATATTTTATGAAATAGTATGTCTCTCCACAAAGGATTTTTATTGTTGTTTTTCTCAATTCAATTTTCTTACTTATTTAGACTTAATTTCCATAAAAACCTCATGTTACTTCCTGGTTTAAGTGACTTTCACTAATTTCCTTTGATTCCACCTATGCAAGAATTGCCCAGAAATTCTTTTCTGGCTGTATCAGCTATACCTACCATAGCTTTGCTATTACTTCATGGACGACTTCTTTCCTCAAACCCACAATGCATGCTACACCTTAAGAAGTATAAGAGTTTCCAATGCCCTGCTGAAACTCCAAGTACTACAGAGTAATTTAAAAGTCATTTTTCTGGCTGGATAATTCTCTTTTAAAATTACCTTCTTCCTTGCTTGTTGATCTTTGGAAGAATGTGCCTTCACATGCTTTCTTAGGGAACTTGGGTCTGTGTAGCGTTTGGTACATCCTGGAATTTGACAAGCGTAAGGTTTCTAAATAAGAAAAAAAAAAAAGAAAAACCAGCTGTGGTTAAATTATAAAAGTAACTGGGGAAGGTCGGTCCTACTCAAAGACTATCCAGAGCACGAACTGTTACCAACCAACTAATGTGAACTCCTAGGTAATACTCAGGTTTTAATTAGAATGCCCAGGAACTTCGAATCATGGTAGAGAAGACAGTAAACTTTCAAGAAACAAAGAGCTGTCCTATCCTTGATGATTTTTAAGAGATTGCCTTAGATTGCACTCTAACCACAAAACCTCTTGTGGCATTTTTAAAGAGGAAATTATTAGTAAGCATCTCCAGTCATACTTACAGTTATGTTTCCCTGAGAACAATCTTTGGTACTGTCTGAAACTAGCAAACACATATTCTTTAAGGGTTCAGGTAAAGAAGCTGTAGAAAAGTCCAGAAAAGACTGGGTATGTTTCAGAAGAAACCTGATTCAGAAAGAGAGAGGGAGAGAATTAAGAAGGAAAAATTAGCATAAAGTGAGTAAGAGACAGTAAGTTTCAAATAAAAGACACATGAAAAATCAGCAAGAAGAACATTAATATTATTAGTTACAGAGGAGTCCTAGTGCTGAGCCTGAGTTAAGTGAGTAAGCACACTCCCCTCAAGTGTGATGAGGGACACACATCTTGGCTCTTCCTATTCCCCATGCTCCTCAGAGATGTGAGGTATGGAGTCTAAAGATCTAGAATCTACTTTATTTTCATATCCCTGGTGCTTGGTACATAATGTTTAGAAAAGAATCAATGAGTGACAGCACCTCACATGCAGAAAAATTTCAGCATATCACATATTTCTACTATAATGGCAAAATTTTTATCAAGAGTTTTAAAATCAAGACTATTCAGTTGCAAGATCAGTCCCAACTTTTTGCTTAATCTAAGAACTGTAGGGAAAAACAAAATCCTAGGATTAACTGTGTTTATAAGATGTATTATCACTTATCTACTTAATAACACAGTACTTCATCAGGTGAGATATGAGATCTGTGCCTATCTGATGTGAACCATAAGGAGAACTAAAACCTTGTCTCCAAAATAGTAATCTTGCTCTAGAAAGCTTCTATACTACTGACCAAAAAAATTCAGATTTTCTTTTATTGTTTATGTTGTACTCTTGTTTCCATGTGCATGCTTGTCATTTCGTGGGCCAACATACATGTGGATTATATTATTTTCCTTGCTTGAAGCAGTATTTATGGTTCACTACTTTTTCCTTCCATTTTAATTCCAAGAACAAGGTAAAATCATGAATGTGTAATTTAATTTGACATACTCAGTTTGAATTCTAAGTTTAATATCTGATGTAGCTGTCGATTGGCTGACTGAGATCACTAAGTACCTCGCAGCCTTCCAGAATGTGCTAGGCACTGGATTAGTATAAGGAGCAGAGAATGAACAAGAGATGAACCAGGCTCCTCA
>RJWT010002991.1:0-38202 GCA_004365215.1 Cuniculus paca
AATGCAATCACAATGGGCTACTCTTGCATATTCTCTGCCGTAGAAAACTAAATGAACTTGTTTTTAGAGATGAGCAACAAGTTCATGCAAAGATCTCCAATGCTATTGGCTGGGATCAGTGTTTCATGTTATCACCTCTCAGTGTTCTTCTGAGGGTTTTTCACACCTTTCTTCCTTACATCTTCAATATCTCCTTGTATGAGGATTCAGATGTTGTACTGTGAAATTGTAAGATCGGAGGTTGTAGCTTCTCAGCTTACTCTCAGTGTGACCTTAAGAAAGCTGAATGTCACTGAGCCTCAGCTTCCTCACAGGTAAAACTGGTTGTAGCAATGCTACTCAAAGAGTAGCAGTGAGGATGAAGTGAGTTGGTGCATATACATGGTTCACGGGACTTCTTGGCAAAATGGCCAGTCCTTAGATCTGAGCACCAGTACAAAATTTCTCCTTAAAGCAAATAATAAGAACAGGTGAACATGAAAACAGAAAAGCAGTAAGATATGCTGAAGCTCAAACATAAGACAAACGTATCATGAACCAAAAATAGAACAAAGTAAAACATAGTAAAAGGAGCTGAGACTGCAGGCCGGCTGGATTCTCTCTTGGAACTAAGCAGTGGTTAGTGAAAGGACCAGAAAGGACTTGCAAAAGAGGGGTAACTGGGATCAGCTTCACTGTTCCAATATGGAGACAAGGAAATGGCAAAAAGCTACACTTCCCACATCAGCTACCCACTGCAGTCATGTTCCATGTGATTCCATCATAAGACACCTGTAAGTACTGTTCTGATGTCACAGAAGGGAAACCCAACTCCAACTCAGTGTTTCCTACTCTACCTTAACAATGCTGATCACTTCTGTGATCCCCCAAAGGCGTGAGGATTTCTCTGCACCAGGAAGCAAGTGATTCTGTAGCAGACAGTAGCTGGGCACCCTCTAATCCATTTCAGTTCTGACCCTGTCTGCTTGGAGATTAATCATATTTAGAAGCAAATAGAAGCCTTGGGTTGTTTTACCAGGGCTTCTGACAAAGCAGGAATAAATGTGGTTCTAACAACACCCTGCTTGGGTGATGAATTTCCTTAAGTGGTTCACAGGACTCAAGCTTCCTCATCCTGCCTGTGGGCACCACCTCCAGGAACCCCTACAAGTTCAGCAATCTGGAAGCTCTCTGAGCTGTGTCAGTGGGGTTTCCTAGAGACTTGACTGGATAGGCAGGATTGCTAATAAACTGGGTGGGGACAGCCAGCAAGGCTGTGAGCTCAGATTTCTCTTGGTCTCTTTACATGGCATTCCTCCCTATAAGATATGAGGCATGACCCGTTGGGAATGAAGGTTTTATGATCTGCTATCAGATGGGCTAGGTCAGAGTTATGAGCCAAGAACTGTAAACAAAAACCCAAATATACATATGTTCCAATTATCATGGCTGTGTTCATGATTCACAGTTTCTATTTCCCTAACTGTATTGCTGGACTGTGTATTTAATGCACATTTTGCATTCTTGTAGGAAACTCAGAGTGATTTATAGCCTGATAACCCAGTGGAGCAAGAACCTCCAAGTGATACTGCAAGGACTCAAGAGTCCAGCTGCTGAAAGTGGCAACTGCAAAAGATAGACGATGGAGAGAAAGGAAAGAAAAAGAAAACCAAACAAACAAACTGAAATTTTGTTTGCGTGGTAACATTCATTCCTAAAGAAATCTATTTTGTAGAGGAAACTGATGAGGACTTTAAAATAAATGTTTAGGCTATTTAAAGACAAAATGTATTAATTCATTAACAAAACAGATTATGATACAGACTTAAGAGCGGAGAAATTGATGAAATGTGTCAGCAAATGTAATTAAGTATTAACTATTTTGGGTGTTTGTTAAGCAATATCATATTTTGGTGTTTTGACAAGAGCAAGATGGGGATAAGAGAGCAATTTGGTTAAATTAGGATAAAAAGAGGAGAGAAATGATTTAAAATGTTACACATGTCTATTTTCCTTCTTCCATTTCAGTTCGTATATGTTTGTGATACAATAAATACACCCATCATGAGGCATTGGCACATACATGCATTGCCTCTCAGTCCTTTTTACTTCTCCTTCCTCCCTCCTGTTTCCCCCAGGCTCATCTTTCCTTCCCATCTCCACAAAGTCTATTGTTTAAAATATTTATATAGTTAAATCGGTATGTGAAACATTAAAGAGTTGCTGAAGAATATAATATGCCATCTATGGTTTTTTTTAACCTGTATATATGACACTATCACAATATTTGCTGCTCAAGAAGGATGCACACTTGACCTCAGCATTGGTGTGGGTTGGGCGTTAGGGCACAGTGAGTGCTTTCTCTCTCAGTGCTGGCTTTGCTGTGTCTTCACCCAAAGGCTTGTACAGGGGATGAGCTACTCCAGACCTCTCTGAGGCTGTTGTAGAACCCTTATCCTTGTAGCCATTTGACTCACATCCCAGAATCCTCGTGAGCCACCGGCCAGACCTGTTCGCAGCTCCTAGAGTATTGTCAGGTTGCTGTGGGATTGCTTCCTCTATAGGCTGTTCACAAGATCACTTTTTGCTTCTTGTGGGACAGTAAGACAGTCCATACCTTGGTTTCTCTAGACTGAAAATTAGGGAAGCTAACAAGGACATTGCTGAGCCCTTGAAAAATCAACCCGAGAATTGCACTAATTTCTGATTCCTGTTGTGTGAGATAATATATTCCTTATGTTTAATCAGCTCTTATAAGAATGTCCTATGCCAGGAGGCTGAGGCAGGAGGATGGAAAATTTGAGCCTGGTCTGGGAAATTTAGCAAGGGTCTGTCTGGGGATGAAATGTAGCTCAATGTGAAGACCCTGGGTTCAATTCTAAGTACTGGGGAAAAAGAATGTTCTGTGACTTAGTACATTTCTAATGGAAACAGCATTTTCTTAGTTTTATTTTTAAAATAGGAATGTGATAACAAAATCCACAGCTTTTCTTCCCAACCAGAATGGTACAATTCTACTAACCTTTTCTGTTGGGTGGCAAAATGTGGTCTATGAGCTAGGAATGGAGAGAGATGGTCAGTAGACAACTGTGAAACCTTTTCAATGGTTGGCTCCTTCTGATCAAGACACAGAAAAAATTAGCTAGGCCGTAAGTGATATCACAAGAGATCTCCACAGAGCTCTCTCACATAAGAAGCCCAGACTCCTGGCAATCTAAACACAGGACTTGACTGAACATTCACTTCCTTTTCATGCTCTTCAAATATCTCTATTACACAAGAACATGCTGGCATATGTTTTCTAACTGGATTAAATCCTAAAACATTTTTGAGTATTAAATAAGTATAATTCATGATTGTTTTCAGTTATATTAACATGCAGTTTAAGTGTGAAAAAGAATTTTGCGATAATATTCACTAATTTGTGAAAGCAACTTTAGCAAAATTATCCCCCCAAAGCAACCTTCCTGTAACATAAAAATATGCCAGTGGCATATTTTATCCAGATTTTGGTGGGAGACTCGCTGTTGGAGATTGGTTATATTCTCATTTGTGTCTTCTGCTTGTTGCTATATAATGCATACAACTTTCTTGTTTTCCATTGGGGTACCTGAAATTGGAGTAATGTCTTTTTTTTTGCATTGGAAATCGAACTCAGGACCTTGCATTTTCCAGGCAGGTGTTGTGCCACTGAGCTATATCCCTAGCCCATTGTAATGATGTTCTTCTTGTGATATAGTTAAGACATAGAAAACAATGGGATCCATAAGGTCTTGTTAGTCCTATTCCCTGATGAAACATGTGTGTTACTGGTTCTTGTTCTCCCTGGAAGAGTATACTTGAGGGACTGTGCCTTTTTAGTTTTCCTGTCTTGCCCTCACTTGCTAGGAAAACAACTCCATGGTCCCTTCAGACTGCTGATATTTGGATAAGGCCACATGAAACAGGTGAATTTTCTTATCTCCAGACAGGAACCACACAGATTTTCTTATAAAACAGAGAATAGAGTGATCATAATGGAGTCTCAACAAAAAGTCAGGACTCTTGGGTCTGACTGTTCAGTCTTATATTTCTTGTAAAATGCTGAAAAGGGAAATCACTCAAAAATCTTTTAGTGCCTTTTTGGGCTGCACTGATATTTAGCAATTATACTTTTCTGTTACAGAGCTCTCTACCATCTATTATGATACATAACTATCTCAAAGGAGTTGGTGACAGCTTAGTTAATGTGTGGAATGTAAATCACTTTGAATTTCTCACGAGGATGCAAAATGTACATTAAACACAGAGTCTAGTGACATGGGAAGGGAATCAAAGCCTGTGAATCATGAAATAGCACTTACAGATGTCTTACAAGCAGGTTACACACTATACAACTGAAGCCAGAAGATGAAGGAGGAAAGTGATTCTACTAACAGGTTGGGCTGATTTCTACAGCAGAACTCAGAAGACAGATGAGGCAGATCTTTACCTCTGAGTCCAAAGTGGGACACTGTATGTGCCTTGGGAACACTGGTCCCACTGTATGAGAATGGTGCACAGTGGTCAGGCCCCTTGCCTGTCTCTTTATTATGATTGATGGCATTAACGTCCAATTCATTCTTTCCTGTACATACGCCTCGCGGTAGAGGTTTTTCAGTAACTCCCATAAAGAGGTAGAGTATATTAGGGGTATCTTGAGTCTGATTTTGTCATTTGAATTGCACTGGCAAATAGGATATTAGTTGTGACACTAACAGTTTTCTACAAAGTACTTCTCTGTTTTTCTCTTGCTCATCTGTGGTGGTGAGAACAGTTTGGTTAGATAGCTGAAAGTCAAGACACGTGGAACAGAGGCAAGTCACCCTTCTGTTCCAGCCAAAGCCAACCTAGGTCAACCATTTGCCAGCTGCTTCTTATATATATGAATAAGCCCAAGTAGCTAAATCTCTGCCTCATGCTCATGAGCAAAGTAAATGCTGATTGCTCTGAGCCAAGCCACTCAATTTTCAGTGATTTGTTGTACTGCATTGTGTGGCAATTGAATGGATTTCCAACACTTTCCCTTTGTTCTCTTGCTTAGGCAGCATTAGATTTATGTATTTAAGAGAATATGCTATTTACTCCAGCACAGGATCCTTGCACATGTTATTCTCCCTGCCCATAACCATCTCTTAGACATCTCACTGGACCCTTACCTTGCTCAGTTACTTGGCTGAAATATATTATTTATCAGTTCTTAGCTCATAAGTAGCTTCCTCAGGCAATCTCATTCCTCATTCCCAGGGTATGTCAACTTTCTTTACAATCTATTGCCATGTATTTATGTTAATTTATACCAGAATATTTTATAATAATACCGCCGTTAATACTTACACTCTATTTGTGTGTGTGTGGTCACTGATGTTAAAGTCTATCTTCTTCACAAGACTGCAAAGTCCATGAGTTGAGAGGACACAACTGTTACCTCTATTTTTCCATTTTGTCTTCATGCATATGCTGTGTATCAGGCACAAAATTCTTAGTACACTTAGTGGCATCAATTTTTTATTGAATAAAGATATAAACTGCAGCAGATGCTTCTATCCTGCACATACTGTGGAGATTACTGTTAACTTACACTACATCCTTCTTCAGAGGCAGGCCTTGACTGACAGGAGATGCCTCATTCACAGATGCCTGAGAGGTTCTGAAAACTACTGTAGCCCTCTCATGCAGAGGGAATGCTAACTAATGACTGAGAGATGCAGGCACAGTTGACCTGCTTCTCTCTGGAGTAGAGAATGTCCACGTTGTAGGTTATGTTCTAGAATGCCTCAGGGAATTAGGCCTGGGCTAGACTCCTACTCTTTAAATTATTTATACTTTGGGTTTCTCATATAAGAGAAATGATGTGATATTTAAGCTTGCGTGTCCGATTCATTGGACTTAACATTATGGTCTCAGGGTGCATCCATTTTCCTACAAATGCCTCAAGTTTTTCTTCTTTATGGCAGAGTAGTACTCCACTGTTTATAAATACCACATTTTCTCTATCTGTTCATCCATTGATGGGCAATGGGCACATAGGCTGTTTCCAATGTTTCACTATTATGAATTGTGCCGCTATAAAAATAGGTATGTGTTTATCACTGTAATATGATATCTTTAATTCTTTTGGTAAGATACCTAAAAAGGGAAGAGCTGGGTCAAATGGCATTTCTATTTTTAGTCTTTTGAGGTATCTCCATATTGATTTCCTAGTTGTACTAGTTTTGAGGTTGTACTAGTTTACATTCCTACCAATAATGTATGAGGGTTCCCTTTTACCTCACCAGCATGTCATATTATTTGATTTCTGGATCATAGTCATTCTTTCTACAGTAGGAGAATCTCAGTGTTGTTTTACTTAGCATCTTTCTAATTGCCAGAGATGTTGAACATTTTTTCATTTTTTTTAATGGTCATTTGTACTTCCTCTTCTTAAAAGTGTCTATTTACTTCAGTTACCCTTTTTTTTTTATTAAGTCTTTTATTTTGGGCTCTTTATATACTCCAGATAATAGTCATCTGTCTGAGGCATACACAGCAGAAACATTATTCCCATTCTGTAGTTTGTCTCTTCACTCCATTGGCTGTCTTCTTTGCTGCGCTGAAGCTTTTTAATTAACTTATGTATTAATTCTTGATGTAATTTCTTGTGAAACTGAGGTTCTGTTCTGAAAGTTCTTGCTTACGCTTGTATTTTCAAGAGTTTTACCTATTTTATCTCCTAACAGTGTTTCTATCATTAGATCTTGATTCATTTTGATTTTAGTTTAGTACATGGTGAGAGATATAGGCCTGAATCCACTCTTCTGCATCTGTATAGCCAGTCTTCCCAGCACTTTTTAAAGAGGCTATCTTTCCTTCAGCGAAGATCAAATGGCTGAATGTGTCATAGGGTCGTTTCTGCATCCTCTATTTTGTTCCATTAATCTACATGTCTGTTTCTCACCAGTACCATGCTGTTTTTAACCACTGGAGCTCTGTAACATATCTTAAAATTCATGATTGTGATACCTCCTGCTTGTTCTTGCTGCCGGGTTTTTTTTTTTTTTTTTTTTTGGTATGTTGGGTCTCTTATTGTTTTGTGTAAATTGTAGAAGTGTTTTCTCTTATTCTGTAAAAAATACTGTTGGTATTTTGATTGGGGTTGCATTAAGTTGATGTATCAGTTTTGAAAGTATGGCCATTTTGACAATAGTGGTGCTGCCTATCCAGGAATAGGGGATATCTTTCCATTTTCTGATGTCCTCTTCAATCTTCTTTTTTCAAGTAGTATACTTTTTATTATAGAATTCTTTTACTTCCTTTGTTAGGTTAATTACTAAGCATTTACTTTTACTTGGGAATCTATTGCTTCACTAATTATTGGTGGATTCACTATTGGTGCAAAGGAATGCTATTTATTTTTGTGTATTGATTTTGTATCCTAGTACCTTGCTTAATTCATCAGTTCTAGAAGTCTTTTGGTAGAATTTTTGAGTTTTCCGTGTAAAGGATTCTGTCATCTACAAATAAGGATAGGTTGACTTTTTTCCTTTTCTACATGTACCCTTTTTCTTTCTTTCTCTTGCCTGATTACTTTGGCTAAAGTTTGAGTAGTGTATTGAACAGAAGTATTGATAGTGAGCATCTTTATCTTGTTCCTGATTTTAGAGGGAAACTTTAAGTTTTTCCACCACTTAATATGACGCTGGTAGTAGTTTGTTACAAATTGATTTTATCAGGTTGAGATAGGGTTATTCTATACCTCTTGTATTTAAGGATTTTTTTTAAAATCATGAATGAATGTTGAATTTTGTCAAAGCCTTTTTTGGGGGTCTATTGAGATGATCATGTAATTTTTGTCCTTGCTTTTGTTTATGTGATGTATTGTATTTGTTGATTTGCATGTGTTGAAGCATCCTTGCATTCCTGGAATGAAGCTACTTAGTCATGATGTATGGTCTTTTTAATGATTTATTGCATTCTGCTTCCTAGTTTCTTATTGAAGATCTATGTTTATGAAAGAGTTTGGCCTGTTTTGCTTCTGTAGCTGAGATCTTGTCTGGTTGTGAAACCCGTGTAATGCTAGCTTCCAGGAATGAATTTGGCAGTACTCTTTTTATTTCAATTTCATTAAGAAGAACTGGCATTAGATGTTCTCTGAAGTTCTTTTAGAAGTCAGTGGTGAGCCGGGCGTGGTGGCTCACGCCTGTAATCCCAGTACTCGGGAGGCTGAGACAGGCGGATCGTTGTGAGTTCGAGATTAGCCTGGGCTACAAAGTGAGCTCAACGCCAGCCTGAACGGCATAGTGAGACCCTGTCTCAAAAACACCAGGGCTGGGGATCTAGCTCAGTGGTCTAAGTGCCTTCCCGGCAAGTGCAAGGTCGTGAGTTCAATCCCTGGTGCTGCAAAAAAAAAAAGTCAGTGGTGAATCCACTGGGTCCTGGGCTTTTCTTAGTTGGTAGGTTTTTAAATTTTTGCTTCAATTTTATTGCCTATTATTAGATTGTTGAGGGTTTTTATATATTCCTGGTCAAGTTCTGATAATTCACATGTATCTAGCAATCTATTTCTTCTTGATTGTCTAATTTATTAGAGTACAGATTTTCAAAGTAATTACTAATCTTTTGGATTTTGGCAGTGTTCTTTGTGATTTGACTTTTTTCACTTCTAAGTGCACTAATATAACTCATTTCTTTTTGTTGTATTCTTTCAAAGAATCAGCTATTTGATTCATTGATTCTTCATATTTTTCACCCTCAATTTCATTAATTTCTCCTCTGATTGCTATTATTTCCTTCCTTGTACTACCTTTGGACTTGGATTGTTCTTGTTTTTCTTGAGGTGCACCATTAGATAATTTATGTGGGTTAATTCTGTTTTTCTGATTCAGATATTCACATTTATACACTTCCCTCTTGGGACTGCTTTCATTTGTTTTGGTAGGTTGTAGTGGCATTTTTGTTTGATTTTAGGAACAGTTTAATTTCTTCCTTGATTTCTTTTGTGATCTATTTATCATCCAAGTGTGTACTGTTTAACTGCCATGTGTTTACATAATTTCTGTGATTTTTTTTGCCACTGATTTCTAGTTTCATTGCACTATATGATTTGTTGATATGCATGAGACAATTTTGATTCTTTTGTATTTACTTAAGCATGCTTTATAGGCTAGTATGTGGACGATTTTGGAAAACGTTCCATGTGGTGCTGAGAAGAATGCGTATTTTGTGTTGGATGGAAAAGTCTGTAGATATTATTAAGTTGTTTGACTTGAATGTGTGATTCAAATCTGACATCAGATTTTTTTGTCTAGTTGATCTGTTTATTTGTAATGGTGGGATATTGATGTTCCTCACTATAATTGTGCTGATGTTTATCCTATTATGTCCAGTACTGTTTATGAAGTTGGGTGTGGCAGTGTTTGGTCCATATATATTTATAATTATCTCTTCTTATGAAATTGTTCTCAAAATGAATATGTGGTAACCCTCTTTGTCTCTTGATCACTTCAATAAGTTTTTTTGATTGAAGTCCAGTTTGTCTGATAATAAGATAGCTACTTCTGCTTGGTATTGGAGTCCTGTTGCATCAAATATTGCTTTCTATCCTTTTTTTAGTGTCTAAATTTCTTTTTGGATGAAAAGTGTTTCTTGTATGTAGCATACAATTAGGCTTTGTTTTTTGATCCATTCTGCCCATCTGTGTCTTTTGATTGGGCAGCTGAAACTGTTCATACTGAGTTATTGCCAAAAGGTATTGACTTATTCTTGTCATTGCATTATTTTGTTGTTGTTGATTTTTCTTCTTCTCTCCCCTCCCCTCCCCTTCTCCTCTCCTTTCTTTTTCATCACTGCTCATGCTACCTGCTATACTTATTCCACTAGACTTTTTGGCATTGTTGGAGTCATTATCTTTTTCTAGGATATCTTTGAGAATTGGGGGGGGGTGTTGGCTTAGTGGTGATGTATTGCTTAAGGTGCTCACTGTCATGGAAAGTCCTTATTTCATGATCAATTTTGAAAGGAAAATTTGCAAGCAACATTAGTGAGGATTGGAAATAGTTTTTTTTAATGTCTTGAAACACTTCATTCCAAATTATCCTGGCCCTTAAAGTTCGTGTTGAGAAGCCTGCTGTATTTCTACTGAGCTTACCTATGTAAGTGATTTGTTACTTTTCTCTAACAGCTTTCAAGATTCTGTACTTTGGTTGAACTTCTGAGAGTTTGCATATGACATGTTGTGAAAAAGTCCTTTTCTGATCATGATTATTTGGGGTTCCATTCCTGTGACTTGTCTGTATATTAAATTCTTTTCCTATATTTGGAAAGTTTTCTGGTACTATTTCTGTTTTTTAATGCCATTCATGCTGTCTTCTGATTTTTCACTAATTCCAGTTAATCTTAGATTAGACTTTTTTGTGTTACCTAGCAACTATTGGTGCAGTCCCATGTTCTCTTGCTGTTTTTAAGGTGCCTCTAAGTAGAAGGTCATCTATATCAACCCTATCTTCTGATTATGATACCCTATCCTCACATTGGTCACTTCTGCTGCCCATATTTTTAATAAATTTTTTATATTCTGTATTTCAGTTTTGTAACATTTAATATTTGCTGTTTTGTAACATTTAATATTTGTAACATCTAATTCTTTGCTAGACATCTATGTTTTATTTTGCTTAGCATAGCTAGTTTTGAGTATTCTTTAAGCTTAGTGATCATTTTATTTATTAAGTCTATTATGTGTTTACACTTTGAGCTTGTCAAGCACTTAATCAATCTAGTTTTTGTCTCCTCTTTTATCATTTCATATAACTCAGTTGTTTGGCGTTGATTTCCTTCCCATCAGTCCTAATGGATTGGTTTTGTGGGAATTATGCATTTTCAGAAGCATTTTGTTGCTTTATTCGAGTGTGTGTGTGTGCCACACACATGTGCACATGTGCTGAGGATTGTAGGTCAATTATATGGAAAGACTATATTGCTAGAATAGAGATCTCTTTAGCTAGTATATACTTTCCAGTGATAATTTGGGGGTCATTAACTGTGGGCCTTGACCTCTGTCCCAAGATCTAACTACCTCTACTAATTTGGGGTGGGAAATGTGTGCTCTAATTAGACTATCATCCAATTCTCTAGAAATGAATAGAAGTATTCTCAATGACACAAAGACAAACAAAATATTGGCAGACAGTTAAAACCAATTAATAGCAACAACAATGCCACCCTGGAAACAACAAAATCATCAAGAGTAAGAGTCAAAGACAAACTGGATATTGACATACCATAAAAATCAATGAAAGCTATCACTGTACCATCTTTGTATTAGTGAGGAAACATGTCCCTTTCCAGAAGCTGTGGTTAGCTTTCCAGACCGCTTCTTTCTTTTCTCTGCATTGTACTGTTTCTCTAGCTTCTTTGTAGTTTTCAGCTTTTCTATTAGCTCTTTCTCAATTTCTGGATCTTCTTTTCTTCTTCTCTATCTCTTTCTTTTCCCTCTCCTTCTCCCTCTCTCTCTCCTTCTCCCTATCCCTTTCCTTCCTCTCCTTTTTTTTTTTTTTACACATTGTTTTCCAAGTGTATTGATTCCAGGTCCAAGCAAGGCTACATTTTTCTAGAGCTAAGCTTCTAAAACTATGTCTTTGCCTAGATCCTTTTCCTTCACCTGTCTTTATGCTTCTGAGAACCTTCCCTCAGAAAATCATCATCATAATTAACTGTTTCAGAGTCTTCTTCCAATCATACCCAGCCAAAGGTGAGTTTAAACTTGAGCATTTATTAGCCAAGGAAGCAAGCAACTAATTAAGAATCCTGAAATATTATCCTCTGTGATAAGTCTTTGGACAGTGGAAAATAAGGGCTTCCTTTACTTAAAGGGTTCATACATTAACAGATGTCTAATAATCTGGATTGATTAGCATCCCTATGGTTGTGTTTCATATATAAAATTTTTTGTGACAGTAAAAAGTAGGATCACAAGTCAAAGTTTTATTTCTTCCTGAGAATGTCCATTCCCATAATTGTATCAGTATACATCATTTCATTTCTCAGCAGAACCATCCAGATAAGAGTAAGAAAGAGTTTGATGTCTGACTCCCAGAATTTTCACCTTCTTTCTACTGTAGGTTGCTGTTTCTAGAAGATAATTAAGGACGTGGCAATTGCCCATCATACAATGTTAAAAGAAAAATGACACAAAGTTACATATAATTATAAACAGTAAAATTCCATCTGTCTTTCATCTAGATACTGAAAATGAAAGGAAATACACAAAGATATCAACAGTAGTAGAATTATATTTATTTTTCTTTCATAATTTTAAAAATTAAAGCTTTTAAACTAAAGCATGACTGTAATTTTTAAAAAAATGATTAAATATGAGTAACTGCAAAAAGATCATAGAGAACAATGCTTTCTCCCCTCACCCTTACTTAAAATTTGCTTAGTTCAGAAGTGTGAGAAGAGAGACTTCCAATTTGGGGAAGATAAATAGATATGCTTATCTCTTCTCCCAACAAGTAAACTAAAATTCATGGACATTATATATCAAAGATAAGATAACTATGAAATGTGAATAAAAAGATCTTCCAGGGACCTCAGGAAACAAGGGACACTGGGGTGAGAAACCTGGCTTTTCTTTTTGCTTCATTGGTGATCACAAAATACAGTGAATGTATGTATTTTTAAAATTACAGTAAAAGACACATGCCACTAGCCCCTCCCTCAATACTCTCCTTCACTTTAAACATATTTATTCTATTGGACTTGGCACTTTCTGAGCAGTTACGGCAGTCCTCTTTTGTGACTGTCTTTGGTTGCACTGTTGTGGCAACAGAAATTTGTCCTCCCAGCACAGGACCAGGAAAGTAGCAGCCTTAAGAAAGCAGAAAACTTTTAGACCATAACTGTTGCACTTCAGTGAAAACACCACAGAAACAATCTGTGACCCCACCTCCAGCCAATCCAGTGAAGGCTGAATGGTAGCCTAGCTTTCAACCTTTCTCAGGTAGGAAGAAGCACACATTTTCCCTGTCTCAGCTCCATGTCTGTGTTATCAGAGAACACTAAATAGGAAGCTGGACTGTTATCCAACAAGATATTGACAAGACCCATCCCTTCCAACATGGTGTCATCTGAGAGCACATGGGGCCCTAGACTTCTACCTTTATTAGCAGAAAGGTGACCATCCCACAGCTCCCTGTCATGGTGTCAGTGGAGGGGAAGAAGAGACTTCCACCTAGTGGTTAGGAACTGTGACCGGCTTCCGTGGTATTGATGGACCCATAAGGGGAGCACTAAGAAGGCGCCCCTAACCTTCCAGCCAGGGTGCAGAGACTGGCGCAGGTAGGGTGGTAAGTCAGAATGCCACCTCACCTGGAGTGATAAAGAGCCTCTGCTCAGGAGGGAATGAGCCCAGGCAGTGAACCTGGTCATTTCCCACACAAGGCAGTGATGGGTGGCTCCTCCTCACTGGTAGAGCAGTATGTGAAGACATGAGCCAACCCACAGTCTCAAAGGGCACACCATGGGCACATTTAAATCATCCTTCCAACAAAGAACTGAAAAGACCTGAAACTGAACAATATAAGGATAATTAGTGTACGTGAAGGCTGAGGTGTCAGAAATGGTAGAATTATCAAATGTGATAAAACAACTATCAGAAGGATACTGTCCCTAATTACAAAATAATTACAAAACACACCTCAAAGACAGAAGAAAACAAATACCTCAGCAAAGGCATGAAAGACAAATGGAAATTTCAGAACTGAAAAACACATTACGTAGGAAAAAAATGGATAAACTGAAGAGCCGAATGGAGGGAAGAGAGAAAACTATCTATAAACTGGACGATAGACAATAGAAATATCCAATCTGAATGACACAGACAAAATAAACTAGAAAAAAATCCTTTGAGTAAAAACTTAGGGACCAGTAGATTATCACAAAAAAGATCTAACATTTGTGTCATTGAATTCCTGGAATGAAAGGAGAAAGAGAGTGGGGTTAAAAGAGTACATGAAAGTATAATTAATAGCTGAAAACATCAGATTTGGCAAAAGGCATGAACTTGCAGAATTAAGAAGATGAACAAAACCCAAGATTTCCAAATGTAGAGCTAAGCAGACTATGTGGGCCATGAGAGACACCAGACTATAAACTAGTTCAGGGTATGGTGTTCTTATTTTCAACTATAAAAGAATTCAAGTGACTCCCAACTGTGACATTGAATGATATCAGAACAGTGTCCAGAACACAGTGACTAGCTATAACTACTTCAGCTGGCCTAGGAAGATTTGGAATAAAGTGTAGCAAACTTTGAGACACTCCAGTGTTTAGTATTTTTGAGCATTTTGTATTTCATGCATGTGCCATTGGTAAAAAATACACAGATGGACAGGGCAATATCATGCTTCCAACCTAATCTGTAACTGAACACTTAGTAAAATTTGAAATTCTAAATTGAAATCTTAAATATACAAACAGTATCAGCATATTTAAAAGAATTTAAGGATTTTTAAAATTTTAATTTCTGAGAATTACTTAAGTGCTTGAAATGGTTTGTCATAAAACTGAAAATACTCCAAGAGAATATAATGTATTAAATTTATACAGGCAGTTTGAATATTTAAAGGAGTTTCACTAAGTGTGAAAACATGAATTATAGGTTGCTTAAAAGTGATTTACTAAAAAAAGGATAGATTTATAAACAGAATAAGAAGATCTATAAATTTAGAAATTAGGCTTTGAAATTTATAACTTAATCAAGTATTCACCTTTAAACCAACTGAAGTCTCTGAAAAATATTTTTAGTGACTAAGATCTGTCCTTAACTTTGTAAAAAAAAATCCCTCACATTGACATGTTTGTTACATGAGTGCATACCATGATCATCATTTACAGGAGGTTCTTGTCCAATTGTTCCACTGTTTCCTTTTCCCACACCTCTTCAAGTCCTGTCAAGCTCCAGTGGCAGTTCTGAGTGGGTTTGGATCATCCTTTCTGTGAACAGAGGCTCTGACTTTATTGAATCTGTTTTACCCTGCAGCTGCCATGTTGCCAGGGGACAGCAGATGTTAGATAAACATTTGTTTGAATTAAACTTAATTAGCTACATTTTCCAAGCCCTATTTTTAAATGGCATATTCTGGGAAGTGATCCTGAAGAGGTTTGGCTTCAAAAGATGAAAAAACTTAGTAAAATCTGAAATTCGCCAGTCATATTTGCAGTTATGTGATAACAACGTGAATTGGCGTGTGGCTCCCTCCAGCACTCAGCTGCATTTTTGGAAGAATGGTTGACTGCTTTGGACATGCTCCTTTGTGACCTCAGGGGGCAAAGTTCCGCCATGTTTCCTTTAACCAGTGATGTCTCCAAGGTGCTGGGGTGCCCCTACACTACGGCTTTTCCTGAGCAGCACATCTGACATTTGCCAAATGCCTCAACATAGATCACCACACTGTTTGACGTTCTTTACTGGAACAAAATGTGTCACGCTTTCAAATAGAAGAATTAGACACAGCACTGCAAAAGTTTAAGAGACATAAAACATGAAAAAATCACCAACATTATGAAATATTGTAGAAAACAGTTCTATACAAAGCGTTATCAAAGTATATGGTGACTGCTTAAGTTAAGAATAGTACAATAAAAAACACATTAGCCTGATCCTCCTCAAAATATTCCCCCTTGCTTCAAACACACTTACCCCATCATTCTTGTCACTTTCTGAGGTAGTTCTGAAACTCCTCTTTCATGAGTGTCTCTGGTTGTACTATCCTGGCTGCCTCAGTGTCCTGAGTTGACTCAAGACATTTACCTTCCATCGTCATTTTGACTTTGGGGAAAAACTAGAAGTTGCAACGTGCCAGATCTGTTGAATAAGGTGGATGAAGACACACTGTAATGTTTCTATGAGCCCGCTTTTCTCTTGGATTGTACTCAGCAGTAGTGTTCGCTGTATTTTTGATCATACCTTGACAAGACTCTTAAAAAAGAGGACTTTCAGAAGAGCTTCAGAAAGTGGCAATAATGATGGGATAAAGTGTGTTCAAAGTGAGAGGGGGGATGGTGGCAATGTATCCTTTATTATAGTAATTTTCCAAAAATATAAACATTTACCATATATTTGGATTACCTCTTGCACACTGGTTGAGAACTTGTAAGTAATTAATGCAGTGAAAGATCTAAAGCTAACAGGAGTAAGCATTTTCATACTAAAATGTAAAATAAATGAATTTTTCAAATGTATTTAGACTTGCTTAAAAACAAACCCTTGAATTTATACTTAATATTTTTGTACAAATTAATATTTTTCCTTCCCAAATAGAATATTATTAAAAGAACAGTGTAACTCAGGTGAGTTGTTACAATAAAATGTTGGCTAATTAATTCAAGACCTAAAACTGAGGACTTTATAAATGAATTTATATCTCTCAAATATGTTTAATACATTTATCTAATAAGCTATTCTATAGCTTCCATTTTTTTTTCCCTCCAACAGAATACTTATTTCCTTTTTGTAGTGTTTTTTGTTTTGGTAACTTCATTTTTATTGTACGGTAATCCCTAATTACCATAGTAAATTAGTAAATACATCTAAATCAGGCTATCTCAACTTTGGCACCATTGACATTCAGACTGAGCATTCTTAGTTCATTTTTTTTTTAAACCTGTGTATAGCAGGATGTTTATCTGCATCTTGTGCTGCAGAATGTTTGCCAACAGGATGTTACCCAGCATCCTCATATTGTGTACTGAAGGATGTTTACCATGGTCTTGGCTTCTATGCACTAGACAAAAAGCCTAGCCCTATGATTGTGACAAATAAAAAAATGTCTCCAGACATTGGTAAATGTCCCTCCTAATATTTCCCTCAGTTAAGAACCAATAAATTAAATGAAAAGAAAAAAAATCACCTATTTTGCTAACAAATTTACTTTCAGTTTATGTCTATGATCAAATTCATGTGTACACATTGATAAAATTTTAAAATGATCATATGTATTGTTTTGTTACTACTCTTTTGAAGTCTATATTATGACCACCTTTTTACAAATAAGCATATACATAGTAAACCAAGCACTGTATATTGTAATTCAAATATTGTAATCCCTTTTTTCATCCTCCTCACAGCTCAAAAAATTTTATATTTGTAATCCCCATTGAAACATTATTGGAATTTCAGCAAGTTAATTCCAATCTAGTACCTCCAGTGCAACCCATGGTGAAAATAGACACCAAGACATATTTAAAGTTATGGGCAGCCAAGGAGTCTCGAGTCTGGTCCAGGTGAGGATACACAGAACAAAGGCCTTGATCCAAGGCCTCACCCAGAATTTATTATCTCATGAGAAGAAGGGAGTGGCTCAAAGATGAGTGCCTGTGAAATTGGCGAGAATTATGTGAGCAATGTGAGCCAAGCTGGCCAGGTGAAGAGTAAGCACCTCTGCAATATGCAAGGAGAAAGGTATGCAGAAAGACCAATCTGCATAACTCAACTGAGGTAGCATTTGAATGATTTAGGAGGCTGCTGCTTCAGTTTCTGATATGTAAACTTTTGTGCCCTGGAAAGTCATAGACTGTTGTGGCTTGAACCCAGTTGACATTCCTGGAGGTATCTGGCTCTGCCATCCCACTGTGCTCAATGGTTTACAGGGAACATGGTGCTAGGAAACAGAAAACTGTCTGCTGGCCTCAAGGATTACGTATCAGTGCCTTAGCTAGCCTTATTTGCATTGCTCAGAGCCCACTGAAGGGAGAAGGAAATAGCATAGCCAGTTCTATACATATCAGTACATGGAGACAGGTTTGGTTTAACTAATGCTGAATTAACTGTTCTGCATTCAAGGGGAGTCACCCAAGTCATTGCCTATACATGTCTGTTTTTTAACAAATGTATAATATTCCACAGTTTGCACAGAAAATAAATTATTTACTCAATTTACTATAATGAGATATAGAATTTGTTCCTAATTTTTCCCTCAGAGACAATAATGGCATAGATCGTTGGGTTTGATATTCTTAAGAATCATTTTCTTTCCCTAAGAATTTTGCTGATTGTTTCATTGTCTTTGTTACCAGAAGTGGCTTAGGAAAAGTCTAAGTTCAGGATGACTGCTTCTTTGTGCTTCTCATTTACATGCTCAACCAGGGTGCTCAGAGTTCTTTAAGGCTGAGAACTTCTATTCTTAAAATCAAAATGCATCGATACTCTGGGAATATGGTGCACCTTTCCCATTTTTAGGTAAAATTCTACATTCATTTCAATAAAAGTTTAATTTATTATAATCTTTAAACTAACTTTCCATATCAGTTAGATTTTCTTACTTCAAAAACACCAATTTTAATTTTTGTTAACCACCCTTGTGCTACATATTATTTTCTCATCAATTTCTTCTGAATTCACTATAAATCACACAATTTTCTTATTTCGTATCAACATTTCAGGTATTTTTTTGAGCTCTTTAATAAAAACTCATAATCCACATTTACTCTTGTAAATTAGTAAATTTGGTTAAACTAGAGTTTCTCAATCTTGACACTGTTGACGTTTTAGGTTAGAAAATTCTTCACTGGTGGTAGGAGACATCCTGTGCATTGCAGTATTTTTAGGATTTTTTTTTTGTCCATGCATTGATTAGTTTTTCAGTATTAATCTTCTTTTCCTGATCTTCAATTGGCTTCTTTGGCTACCTTTTCAGTGCTTATTTTCTTACTTAACTGAATTTTTTCAGGATCCATACCATGTAGTCACCGTGAAGATGTTTAAATGTTTTTTAACTTATATGTTTATCCAAAGGAGATTATCTGTACAGTACTTTTACTTTTCTGTCTGTTTATATTTAGCCTCTCTTTATAGACATCATGCTGTTCCTTTTTTTTCACTCATAATGAACACAGGCACTCTGTTCACATTTTCTTTGTTCTGACAAGGTGTGTGCAAACTTTCTCTGGATCCCTGAAATTGTCATACACCTCTGAATGTAAGCACATACGTCCCACCCCCTCTCCAGGGGCTGGGGTGCCCTTGTGAAAATGTTAAGTAAAGCATCTAGCTCTTATCCTTTTTGCTCCTTTGGCTTTTGGGAAGTCATGATTTTGGAGGTCGGGAAGGCAATGAATTAACAAGACATTTGGATCAGCTCCTTGGAAAATGGCCCCAACTTTAAGCATTTTGCCGGTGTGAGAGATGCCATTCACACTAGTTCATATAACCTGCCCAACTCATATTGTTCTCTTTCAGTCTTTAAATTTTGCTTCCCAAAGTATGGAATACACTAAACAGGCGATACATTTAAGAACTCAGCTTACTATATGTCTTTGTTTACAACATACTTCTGAGTCATCATGACTATAAATGGCGTAAGTATTGTGAATTTGAGTCTGTACAGGTATAAAACAAAGAGCAGTGGCTTTGGAGCAGAGTTTAAACCCTAACTAGGGTTGTGTTATTAGTTATGCTTCTGAACTTCCCTGGGACACAACATTCTCTCTTGTAGAACAGAGCAGCTAAAATGATTAAGGTAACACAGGTACGGTTCCTTAATCAATGTGAACTCCCCTGAAGTGAAAATAACACATCCCGTTAGATTTAGACTACAAGGCTGCATTGTCCAATATGGTAACCACCAGTCACATGTGGCTATTAATTAATTTAAACAGACCTTAAAATCTAGTTCCTAGTACCCAACAGTCATGTATGGTTAATGACCAGATATTGTACCATGTTGATATTTTCCAGAGCCATCATCAGAGAATGTTCTCTTGGAAAACAGATGAAATGGCAAACTTAAAATAAGAACCAGAAGTCCAGATGTCTATAATTTTGTCAGTAACTATAAAACTTTGGTGGAGCAACTTTATCTTACTATGTCATAACCTCATTAGTTAATTGGAATGGCTTTACAATAATGTTGGGGGGTTCATGGGCCCCTCAAAGTCATGTTTTTTTCTTGCTTTCTTTTTATCTTTCTAGTACTCTGAAACTCACCAAATACATAGCAGTCACCAGCAAGAATCACTTTGAGGATGACTTGATTGATAAAGCCCTCTGGAAACTTAATATTCATATCCAGGACTTGATACTATTCCAATATCCCTGTATGTAGTTAAGAACAGCATATGCTCAAAAGCACAACAAGCAGACAGTTCCTGTGATGGAAAGACACAAATTTACATAGCTGGATAGGTTTCCATTGGCAAGTGGCCCCGGGGAGACTTCTAAGTTCTCATAGGAGCTTAAAATAGATCAAAAGCTGTATTTCCTACCTTTTTTTTTTTGTTGTTAATTTCTCTTTTGCTTTAATACCTGCATCTGCCTTTCCTAGACCTGAAACAATCTGTTGTTGTCATTTGGGGGAATGGTGTATTTTTAAAAAGTGTATCTAGACCAAGAGTGGGTGAACCTTTTTTGTAAAGGGCCAAAAGGGCGACATTTGAGGGCCATAAGGTTTCTATCATGAATACTCAACTTTGCTTCTGTGACATAAACTTGGCCACAGACCTGATTTCCATAAATGGTGTTGCTGTGTTTCAGTTAAACTTAATTTACTAAAACAGATCATCATGCCTTTGTTTGCCACCTTTATATCTAGAAGTTTATATAAAGACATAGCCTTTTCCCTTTTGCTATTATATGTTTTTTTACTTATTTTACTTTTGAACACGTATGTCACAAAGTATTATAGTTTTAAATGTTTGTTTTAGAAAAGTCAAAAATATTTCTTACTGTATTAAGCCTTTCAATTTTAAAAACAAATATAATTTCTAGAGATGATTTTTTCTCAGAAAGTTGAGAAACGGACAAATACAAATGATAAAATAACTAATTAAAAATGATTTACAGATCTGGTTAGGTTATTTAGATAGTTTCTTGGCTATTTTACTAATCCAGGAGTTGAATTCCACCATAAGTGGATGTTATAGTCAGGGGTCACGGGGAAAAAGATTACAATGAGGACACAGAATTTATATTATTATTTATAAATGGTTACCCAGTTGTTAGACATAAGAAAGTCCAGGAAATTTGTCCACAACACCAAAGTCTATACTGGAAAGGCCCATGGGCCAGCAGTGGAAGCTAGAAAGTCTATGCCAGCAGGATGAAGGATCTGTGCTAGTAGGTTGAGGGTTCTACAGTGGAGCCAAGAAGCAATGCTCAAATAAGAATCAAGGCTCCTGGAAAGTACCACAGCCATCCTCAGCGATGACGAAGTCCCGCACTCCTCTGATGATGAAAACAGTCAAGTACATGCCAGGAAGCCAGCGTGACAACTTTTCCTGGAGTTTGAACAGCAACCATCTTACCCTCCGGAGCCAGGAAGTGATGCTCAACACAAAGACCAGAGCTCTCCAAAGTGAACCGCAGCCACTCTCACCAACAAGGTCCCGAGCTCCTCCAATGATAATGGCCAAAGTCATACTGGGGAGCCAGTCTGACAAGCTCCTCCAGGAGAACCAATGGCTCCAAACAGCAGCACTTAGGAGAACCCACAATGCAACTGCTCTTCCCCTCCACGTCTCTCTTTATGCTGGCAACCTTCCTCAGGTGGATTGTCTAAATGCAGCACCATGCCTATTTAATTTAGCTGGTGCCAGGTTGACCACCAGTTCTTAATCCGTAACAGTGGACAACCATAACGGAACTAGGTGCCTCCATGCCATTATTTTCACATCGACATTTAAGTTCAAGACGTACTCAGATAACTTGAGGAGCATCTGTACACTCAGATATGAGGGAAAAAAGGACCCCAAAGAACTAATGAGAATGTACTAGAATAGAATTGTAAGACTTTAGTTGATGATTGTGGTTGATATCTCTTTTTTTTCTTCAGAGAATATGCCATTTATTCATGTTGGGGCTGCAGTTTTCCTTAGCCCTACCTCTTCCCTGCTCTCAGTCTCAGTAGTTAAGGTGGCCTCCAATCCAGCAAGCAAGTGAGGGTTAACCTAGGCTGGACCTAGCAGAACACTGCAGCTTCCTGTTCAGAACTGGTCCAGGCATAGGTTCCTAACCCAAAAGTGGCCATCAGAGTCATCAATATTGAGTTCTGGGACGTTTCTTAGAATTCTAAAGAGAGAGAAGCTTCCTTTCTTCCATCCTAACTTTCTCTTTCATTTAATCTTTTCTACTCTCCCTGTCCTTCCCTCTCCTGTGGATGCTAAGCTTAAGGCTGTGTGCCTGGGATGGCCCATAGCCTCTGTACCTCCATGTAAAAGTGGTCGACCTGAGTATGAAACCAACAGGGATGAGCTGGGTTGAGATGCAAAGACCCAGATATGTTTGAGTCCAGCCTTACTTATAACCACAAACCTCTGTTTTTTATAATCACAAGTAAAATCAATCTTCCCCTTTTTCAAAGTTCAAGTTGAGTTTTTTGTTACAAACAAGCACGGAAAATACAATAGTTAAAAAAACCCAAAGAAATAAGCATTGGTAAGTAGTAGGGTCAGGACTAAATCTCTAAATCTGATACTTGTTCTGTGAGACTGTGTCAGTCCATGGTAGACAAGGAAGTTACCTAAACTCTGCATACAAAGCAGTTCAGGTAGAATGGACACTTGCATTTCATGTTGAGGTTGCACAGTATACATTGATCCAGCAGGGTCCATGTGCATGTGCACACATGACCCCGTAATCCGCTCTACAAACACCTATAGAACATGTACTGTGCACAGATACAGGGGTACCATTTGAGCAATGTGAATACACCAAGTTGGAAATTCTAAGAAAAAAATTTTAATTAATTAATTATTATTATTATTATTTTTTGGTGTCAGGGATCGAACTCACAACCTTGACTTGCCAGGCAGGTGTTCATGCCACTAAGCTAAATCCCCGGCCCGCTAAGAAAAAAATTTAAAAAAAGCAAATTTCACAAACTACTGTTTTTGAAAAATAAAAGCTATTTACCTGTTATTAACTCTTTTACAAGATAATTACATGAATGACTTAATTCTTTTATCCTCTCCTCCAACCTGGTTGATTAGAAACATCAATATTTACAGGGGATTCAAACACAGGCCATTGGCAAAGAACAAAATTCAAATATGTTGACTGTTAGAAAATCGACTACATGCAAGTTCATTTCTTTTCACCATACTAACTAGTTATTAAGCTATCAGAAAACAAAACATACTTTAAAACACATTATTTACTACATTCATTGCACAGTCTTTAAGAAAAGGTATTAGGCTGATCTATCCAATGGTTTATTTCTCCATGGAAATACAGACTTATAAAAGAATGATTTTTAAAACTTGCCCATGTATAAAACATGTAACAATGTGAGTTGGTAAAAGGCAAACAAAATAGCGTGGTTAGGTGTACACCTGTGCTTTGGAAGGACACTGTTAATGGCGGTGAGTGAGCGCCTATGGAGAGAGTGATGGAGCAGACGCACACCTTCACTTGCCAGACCTCTGATGTGGATTCCTGAGCATCCGCTTAGCGCATAATTTCCATTATCTCATTGAATCATCATCTACCATAGAAATGCTTACCTCATAAAGGTGAATGGAAGTGGGAAAATCCTTGGACAATTGAGATTTTTCTAATTTTAGAGTTATGCCTAAGGTATGAAGGCTTAACCATTTTACCTAACAAAATGGTCTGAGGAATAAAACTGCCTGAAATGAGAAACACACATGTATCTTAGTGCTTACAAAACATAGGATTTTATTTAAATTTGCATGCAGAGAAAAATTTTACCAAAATTTAAATAGAAACCTAATTTAAAAATTTTCCACAAAAATGGACATTATGTAAAAAAGCCCCATTTGCTTGAAAACTACATTTTCCCATTTTTCTACTGCAAGATGGTAGATCTTGGAGGTGATGGTCAGTAAGGAGAGATGATATTCTCAACGCAATTCCATCTTCAGAGATGTCTTATTTTGAAACGACTTAATTACAGAGATGTCCATAACAATCAGCATTAATCAGTAATGAAATTAAAATGAAACCTTCTACTACAAAATCACAAATAAGGCTGCAGGCTATACTTTAGGTAAGAAGTAAACAATATTCAGTATTAAGGCAAATGGTAAAATATGTGTAAGGTATATTAATGTAGAACTTCCACTGTAAAATACATTTTAGAATATTCATAAATCTTTCTAAAAATGTGTTGAAATTAGAAACTTACAAAAACTGCTATAGTGTGTAATAACTATTCACTTGAATGTCTTAGCTCTGTCCTTTTGATAGTTAACATGTTAAGTGGAATCCTATTTGAGGTTTTTAATGGTTAGTGGTTTTTTCTTTCTTTTTTTTTTTTTTTTTTTTTTTTTTTTTTTTTTTTTTTTTTTTTTTTTTTTTTTTTTACTATAGGGTAAATATTCACCAACATGCTTCTCAATGACTAAGGTTTGCCTTAATTAAATTTCTGTATATAGGCTCATTCTCGGGTCACAGACTGCTCCCCAAAGTTGACAAAAGCTTGCAAATAGAGGACATTATTTTTATAGTGACCATATAAGTAAAATCAGACTAGGCTAAGAAGATACATATCTAAGATTTTTCACACAGTGATTCTTGTTCATGTCCTCCCCCATTTTCTCCCAGTGAGAGAACCGTTCTGTTTTTTTCTTTTCTTTCCCTTTTTTGTTTTCTTTTTTCTTCTTCTTCACAATGATGGAGCCATTGAGAAAACAGTGCCAGGACCAGGCAGAAGACATCATTTCTTGGCCACACTGGCCACAGCCTTCTTGGCCGCATCCTCCAGGTCCACAGCTGCAGTGATGGGGAGCCCGCTGTTTCTGAGTATGTTCTGGGCCTCTTGGACATTGGTTCCTGGAAGGGGGGATGATGGACAGTCACTGGATGAACTGTAGCTGGTGCTCTGTCAACTTTCCTAGGTCCTGAAATGGCTAGATACTTGGGTCTTACCTGATGACAAATTTATGTTTTCTCTTTAATTATCTGGTATATAAAAACACTGCCTGTATTTCTTTGGCACTTAAAAAATGAAGGAGAGCTTCCTTTAAGAATACAGTATATACAAAGATTGTTCAGTGAGTTGGAATGAGAAAATCTTCTGAATTGACCTTATCCCAGAGTTCTGAGAGTACGGAAAGAAAAAATATTTAGAAAAAATGAGAATGAAACATCCATTTGTGTGTGGGCATGGGCATGATGTGGAAAACTGGGGTAATGTTGGAGAATGGGTGGGCTAATCTACCTATAGCTTTTTGCTAGGAGATGAGTTAAACCTAAGTTCTAATCAACGTCATTAACAGGAAACATTATATGACAACAGCAGTTCAAGTTGTGACCCAAGTAGAAAAGATGAAATAAGGGACTTGCATGAGGAAAATGAATGTTTTTTATTGATAGAAACGAAAATATCTCCTAATAATCCAGTTAAGTGGGCTTAATGTGGTTGTAGCCCGTCCCGGAAATCACCAGTCTTGAAGACCTCCTGGAAGGCAGGAGTCCAAGTTGTGATCTGATCTGATGTGAAATTCTGAGAATCTGCTCTGTGCTCACCAGTCCACTGTACTGGAGACCCTGGCAATACCCAATGTGTTATTTTCTCCTCCCTCCTCCCTCTCTAGAAAGGGCAAAGACATTGAACATGAGCAGAGCAGTGTCTGTTGACAGCTCTTGGCTGTTCCTGGTGGACATGCAGTATTTGTTGGCCAGGCCACCTTATCCAAAGGTGTCCCCCAGGGACTGCCTTTCTCATTTGTGCATTTCTTCCCTGTTCTTTCAGAATGAACAACTCTTTAGGACCAATGAGACAGAACTGTCTCAGTGACGATCACTTCCTGTGCATTTATCCAGTTAGCAAGACAAAACTTACTTATAAACAAAGATGTTGAAATACAGGCACTGGAGAAGCTGTTTTACCAGTGTAAAGCACAACGGGCATTTGGTCAGCTTGATTCACACACAGAGACAAAGGCCAGTGAGGCAATGGTGGCTCGGCTGAAAAGGTGAGGCGACATGAGTTCTCCTTGGACCAGGCGACCACTGAGCAGCTGTGAAGAAGGCACTTGGCACTGTTTTGGGTTAAGGCTTCCTTGTGGCACGTTTACACAGGTACCTGACAAAAGGCCCCTCTGGAAGCAACAACTCAAGAGGTGGGAATGTTGCTAAATCCTAAAATCCTCACCCTCTGCAGTGTATTTGTTTTGCATAGTTTTTGATAAATCATTTAATTTCTTTGAGCCTAAATTTCTTTACTTCCATACATGTACTCATCATCTCCCTCAAAACTCACACCCATTAAATGCTTATGCACGCCAGGCATAATGCCAAGTAGTTCACATGTAGCATATAAATCTCTACAAGAACTATGAGCAGGTCCTACAGCCTCTCTTATAAATGAGGCAAGTGAGGCCCACAGATGTGAAATAACTCTCCTGTGGTTACGAAGGTGGCAAGTGGCAGAGGTGGGATTTGAACTATTCTCCCTGAAAGGTATGCTAGTTCACGTCCTTATTTGCAAAGTGAAGACAGTACAGCTGATACCATAACATGTAATGATTAGCAAATGAAAGGATATCTGCGAAAGCATTTGTCAATGGCAAAAGCCCCTGCCTGTCATTTCAGCACTGGGCTGCATTACATTAACATGTTTCTGTTAAAGCTGGTAGGCAGCTTCTAAATAGATCTCAACTGATCAACTGAGTGATCCTGCCCCCTGCCTTTGAATAATCTTGTCCCTTGAGTGTGATCGGAACCCAGTGTCCCTAAGTTCTGAGGAGTGGGAATATGGCAAAAGTGATGGAAAGTCACCTCTGAGACCAGGTTACTGTGGCTCTGTCTTGTTCCCTTTGCTTCTTCATTTGTTTACTCTGCTGATGCCAACAACCATGCTGTGAGTTGCCCTCTGGAGAAGCCCACTGGCAAGGAGTGAGGCCATCAGGCTACTGCCCTGAGGAACTGCACACTGGAGGTGAGTTTTTCCCTAGCCAGGCCCAGAGATGTCCTCAGCTCTGCTGACTCCTGGACGCAGCCTTGTGAGAGACCCTGAGCGGGAGGACCCAGCTATACCATATTCCATTCCCAGCTATAGACACTGTGGGATAAGTATTACTTTTGTAATGTTGTGGATTTTTTGGAGGGGGCCAGAGGGTTTTCTTTTTGTGGTACTGGGGCTTAAATCCAGGGCTTTGTACCTGGCAGGCAAGTGCTCTACCACGGAGGCCCTAAATTTTGGTACCATTTGTTATACAAATGGATGGATAACTAACACAGATGCAAAGTTTATTATTTCATTAATATAACCTCAGTGTGTATTTTGATTCATTTGGTAAAGTTTTAGTCAGTGTCCCAGAGGCTGAAAAGCAGGACAGGGGACTGGATGGTGGCAGATGTTAGATAGGAGGCTAAGGAATTTAGATATTAATCTGTAGGCTGGGTCTCATGGAGCAATGACAAAGTGTGATGCCAGAGCCCTGGACTGACAAAGAAGTGCATCGCTCTTTGGAGTAGAAGGTGAATGAAAGTTACATGTGTAAATTTCTACTTCCTCCACAGAGACATTAGCAGATGTCTAAGTTAAGATAGCAAAGGCTCTTCTCCCTTTTCTCTTTCGAGCATCCTCTGATCTCAACACACAGCAAATGGAGCGCTGTTCCTGGACTTGGCCCTATCTCACCTCTTGGTCTTCCTGCTTCCTGCCTACTCTGAGAATGGGCCAGTCAGCTTTGCCTAACTTCTCATCCATGTGCTGGGTGAACAAACTCTGTATCACTTTTTTCCCCATTTTTTTTAACTGCTGCAATATTGGTTATACAAATTAATGGGTTTTATTTTGGCAGCTTTGTAGATACATATAACATACTCTAATCCCCCTCTCCCATTAAACCCCTAACCATACTCTCTCTCCTAGTTTCACAAGTTTTTGGAAGACGAGGCATATGGGTGGGTAACAGGAGACATGAATATGATCAAAATACATTACATATTTGTTTCTGAAATAAAAGACTGCTCTTCAGTCTAAATTATCCAATTTTTTAGTTAGCAGCTTTTTCAGCATCTGACTTAACATCAGTATTCCCAAGGGGGTAGGGCAGGACTGATTTGGAAATCGATGACCATCTCTTTGAGCTGGGCCTTGTGGGAACTCCAACCCCTGGTGCTGTCCTTAACCCACATGTTCATGAGCACTTGGATATTACATGCCTTCCTTTGCACCACCTTCCAAATGCCCAATTAAAGCAAGGGCTTCTTAAATAAACTTCCAGAGAACTTTGCACTTGCAAATTTAGAACCAGAACACAGATTATGCTCTACTGGATGGCTGAGTGCCATTTCCCTCTTCCCCACTGAGAAGACGCTTCGCTTTGGGAGACTTGCTTCATGGGATGTCTTACCACACCCCGCTGCTTTCTGTGTATATGCTGACAGACTAACTACCATATGAACAGTGTCCAAGGAAGTGAGATGTGGGTATGTATCCTATGATCCCCGTGCTGCCCCCAACCCCGCCAGTCCTTTCCTAACAGGGTCGACACAGAAACTGGAAATGCTGGAGCTGACATGAGAATCGACTGTTTGGAAGGAACTCCAAGGGCTTGAGTCTTGGTGCTTCGCTCTAGAGGGCCCTGGCGCAGCAGGTTATGTATGCATTGGTGCCCCCCGAAGACTCCAGCTGCTGCCATGCCTCTTGCCTTGCAGCTTCTTGGTTCTCAGGCCTGAGAGGCCTTGCTCTAGGCAGGGACAGTGAGCCTGGTCAGGGGAAGAGGGGGCAGTAAGCAGCTCTTGAGAAAAACACATTCTTTCCCCCCGCACCTGCTCCTTCAGTGCTGTGTCAAAACGCCTAATTGCTTCATCATTCCAGGATCCACTAAAATGCACTTTAATTATACTTGCTCTTATGCTTTAATTATAGCTTTAATTATTAAGCATATTCTAGCATGTTCAGAATGAAGCAATATGTGAAGGGATTCTAAAATTCAAACACAAAGCATAGGGATAGGGCTATGATGAGAAATAGATATAGATCATAAACAGAGGTGAGATGGCCAGATCTAAAGATCTGTCGCATAGGAGTGAGAGGGGAGCAGAGATAGAATGACAGGTATCCAGATAGAGAGGCCATAAAGAAGTGGGGTGAAGAGACAGCAAGAGAGCAAGGTGGGGGAGATGCAAGAAAAGTAAGTAGCAGGAGAGTCAAAAAGAAAGTACAAGATTTAGGAGAGAGAGGGAGGGAGAGAGAAAGATATGAGTAAAAACAGATCAAAGCAAAAAACGATGTGATGTTAGGCAGGAGAGGAATGTTTAGGATCTGGAGAGGTGAGAAGTGGAAAAAAGAGTGGAAGAGGAATAGTGGAGAAAGAGGGGAGGAGAAAGAAACAAAGGGAGAGAAAGGAGAGGAGAGGAGCACAAGAAGAAAGGAGAAGGGGGAAGTAAAGAAGGGGGAGTTGGAAGAGAGAAAGGGGAGGGTGAAGGAGGGAGCCCAACCAGAAACTGGAGGAAAGAGCAAAGAGTCCTGGGGAGTAACCCAGAGCTATAAACATGAACAGAAAGAGGCAAGCATAGGCCAAAAGTCAGACAGACACAGTGAAGAAACAAAGTGAGCTTGTGAAGTGGTCTCTGGTCCAGTCGCTCCCTTAACCCCATCACTGTCTTGTGTGTGTCCTATCCGGCTTCTGGTTGGATGGGATGGCTCTGCCCACAGCTTGGCTGTGCTGTGCACTGACCCTGCCCTGCCACTAATTACCCCCCTTCCTCTTCCTGTTGAGGGGGCAGCTGGAAGGGGAAAGGGGATGCACAGCAAAGGGTAGTAGGAACAAAAACACCAGCCATTGAAGCCACATCATTGGAAAAGAAAAGAACAGAAGGAAATCTTTGACAAATGCTTACTAGCTGCTGGATTCCTTTTATTATTAGCTAAGTGTTTGAGGTTAGTTTCTTCTTGACTCATCCAGTGGCTGACATCTAGTCCCCAGCTCTTTCTCTGATTTCATTTCTGAATAGAAACCATCACTGCTGCTTTAAACTCTGACACAGAATTAAGTGTTCCAAAGAGAGTGTTTATGCCTGTGCACACAATTACTATAGAAATTGATCTCCTTCCTACATTTAAATGGTGCTACTGACATGCTCTAGTATTTATTAAATGCTGCATTGCTTTTTAATGAGGCTGCGGGACAACACTTTTAATAACCACCTGTACAGATAACTGATCAGCTCATGCTGCTCCAGCTTCTGGCACTTCTTAATACCTGCTTGTTGACAGTCACTTGGCTAAATGGTTATCTACCCACTGCAGGCCTTGAAAATGGTGAGACAGAGAGAATCAAAGGGGAATGAGTTTAAAATGATATCCTGCTCTACTGCTAGAGGACATTATAAAAAAATAATGATTAAAAATCTGAAAACTTCGGGCCCTCTTTTTAATGTTTTACCAGTGACTTTCCACCACAAGGTGGAGTAAGAGAGCTGTAACCAGACATGCAAAGTTAATTCATCAAAATCTGTTCCTTGCTTTCATCACAGGTGAAAGAAGGTAACTGCGGTGGACACGATGACAGGATTTTGGTCCCTACCCCTTGCTTAGGCCAGCCTTTTATCACTGGGCAGTGAAAAAAAAAGTTCTCTATTCTGGAGGTACAAAAAACTATCTTTTCTGAATTATCATTTTAGTAAGAATTTTTAGCGTTTTGGGGGTTGGGGGTTGTCTTAGCTGTGGCTGAGACAGGGTCTGGCTAATTTGCCTAGCTCGGCTCAGAACCTGCTATCGTCCTTCCTCTGCCTCCCAGAGTGCTGGGATTACACGTGTGTGTTATCAATGCCTGGCTTTTATTTAAGAAAAACAGTAAAATAAAGTAGTATTACTGAGTGCATATTAGATCCAAAAAATATTTGTTGGATGCATGAGTAAAAGTGTTTTCAAGTATCATAAAACTTGCAGAGCAATCTAATCCTCACTTTACAAATGAGACGGCGGAAGCAGTGGAAGGCTTCTTCACTGTTCCAACACCCCTTATCAAGTCAGGACAAGAGTCTTATATTTGTGGGATGATAAAACTATAGAACAGCCATACCATTTGGCCTTTGAGAACTAAAACAAACCTTTGGGATCCTTTAGGAAAAGTCTCATTTCTCTGTGATGTTAAGAAACTGAGGCTTAGAGAGGTCAGAGAAATCGTTCAGGTCAAACAACCAGCTAGTTTCACAAGTCTGATTCAGTTTAGTGTTCAAAATCAGGGCTGACAAACTTTAGCTTTCAAGCCAAATCTATCCTGATGCCTGTATCTGTACCCTTTTTGAGTTATGAATAGTTTTTGCATTTTTAAATAGCTAAGGAAAAATCAGAATATTTTGTGATATATGAAAATTACATGAAATTCAAATTTCCGTGTCCATAAATAAAGTTTTCATGGAACAGAGCCAAACTGACGCATTTACAGATTGTAGATGCCTGTCTGTGTTCTCCAATGGCAGAGCTCAGAGCTGTGACAGACGGTATGGTTCATTACACTGAAAATATTTCAACCCTGTTCTAAGCAAGTAAGTGAATTTTTTGTTTTTCCCTAGGAGAGGGGAGGTCAGTGGAAATAAGCCAAATTCAATAAAGCTACAGATTCCTCCACAACTGTTCTCTGTCCCTGTGCCCTTGCTCCCCTTTGCTTGTTCTCCTTTTAAGTGACAATCAGACGCAGGAGGTCCATTTTCTTCATGACATGTAAATTTAGATAGCTTATCATATCTGTTTTGTCTTGTTGCTGTTAGAAATGGAACAGTTCTGTGAGAGTTGGAGGCAACACTCCTGCTGCCTGAGCAGCCTACCCTTGTTTGAGATGACGTGTGCCCAATATCTAGCATTTTGCTCGGAGCCAATGAAAGCCATGCACATGATCTTAGGTGAGTTATTAACTTGAGCTCAGAGGAAAAGAATTACTAACAGTTATACATCCAGAGACTATTCTATTTAAAAACTCCACTGCTCCTTACAATGACCCTATGAAGTTGCTATGTACAATATTTATTCCCATTTTATGAGTAAGGAAGCTGAGATTTTTAAACTTAACTGTGTTCTGAAGTGTCTGAAAAGTTCGGTGGTTTTGAGACTTAAGATTTCCCCTTAGATAGTAAGTGCTTTAATCACTTCCTTGTTGCTGGGACAAACAACCCAACACCCACAAGTTTAAAGGAAGAAAGGTTTATTTTATTTCACAGTGTGTAGAAGTTTCAATTCATGACCAGCTGGCTCCAAGGCAGGGAGGCATGGCAGAGGGGTCTGGTAAAGGACAAGCAATCCATGGCAGGGCAGGCAAGAAGCAGCAAGTAGTAGCCCTCCCTTTTCCTCTTATTCTACGCAGGCTACAAGCGTTTTGGTTGGTGCCATTCACACCCACAGCTGGCCTTCCCAGTATCCACACCCAGAACTGATTTAGTTATCACATACCATTAATCCATCTTTATACACTCTCAATCCAGCCACCTCCCAAAAGGTGGACATATAGATACAAGCCACACCAATGAGTATCTCGTCTAAGTGCCTGTGTCCTTCAGCAGACAAGATAGTTCATGGGGCTATGCCATATCCAGATGGAATTTCTGTGGTAAGAAGGAACCAGCACCTGGGGTGTAAACGTGATAGTTATTCATACAAACACAGCAGAAGTCACCAGCTTCAGTGGCTGGAAGTTCATGGCTAGTTTTTTTCTCTGGCATTTTAAATGGCCCGTATGTGCTCACAACTACTCAACTGATGTTCAGGATCAAGTATAATACAAGTTCTTTGAGGGTTTATGCTAGATATGTATGCTTTTGCTTTTAACTATGTTGGCCCTCCCCCCCCAAAAAAAGGAGCATGTATATTAATGTAAACTAAAGTTAAGGGAATTGTAGTATTAAACTACACTGGAAAGAACCCTCTGGCAAGGAAGAACACCTCACAACTCTGCGTCAATTCCCCATCATTGGCTAGGGATAGGACAGAACTTTTAAAGAAGGAATGTTTAATATACTTTAAATCTGCACTTTCCTTCCATGCCTTCCCTAAATCCTCCTTATGGCTTTCAATCCATGCATATTCTAATTCATGGGCGATTTAAGAAATTTGCAAAGGTAATTTTGACCACGTGAGGCATCTGTCTGAAATGCTGACTTTGGAGTTCCACTGCTATTTCATACGGTTTAGCTATGGCTTAAATGTGACTCCCAAAGGGTTATGTGCAGGAAGCTTGCTCCCCAGATCTGTTAATAAAGTACATGAGGACACACCATAATGCTTTTATGAGCCTGCCTTTCCAACAGCATGGCACTCAGCAGCAGCATTCATAGTACTCTTGATCACACTTTGTGAAGATATTCAACAAAAGAGGACCTCTAAAGTGACAAGAACAATGGGAAAAGTACGTTCAGTGTAAGGAGGGGTGTATTTTAAGGAGGATTAAGGGTAATGTTTGAGGGGGATTAACGGTATTGTGTCTTTTACTGCAATACATTTTTTAAAAATTTAAACATTCACCGTGTATTTGATTACAGCTCATAAACCGAGCTAAATAAACATTTGTAACAAATTACCCAGCTTTCAGGTGTTTTGTTATAGCAGTACAAACTGGATGAATACACATTACAACATCGCTATGTGTGATTTTGCACTTACATGGGGGAAATGACTGAGTGGATCCCACTGCTAATATTTTCCTTGAGAAGTTATATTCTAGGAGCTTAATAATGCCCACCAAATTCTCAGTTAACTTTCACGAGATATTTTAGAGCTAAGGACAGAGGGGTATGCAGGCACAGATAACACAGAAATTTCCAGAGTTCTAGGTCTTGCTGCTGGCCTCAGCTCTGCTCCAGGTACCTGCACAATACAGGCCTTGGGTCAGAGCTGTTCCATTGCTTGTTTTTGTACAAAAATATTTATTGTGCCACAGCCCTGCTCATCCATCTGTGTATTGTCTCTGACCACTTCAGGCCACAATAGAAGAGCTGAGTAATTGTGACAGGGTGTATATGCCCCCAAAGCCTAAAATTTGGCTCTTTACAAAAAAAGTTTGCAGATCCTTGTTCTGTACAATTCGAATGTTCGCTGCTGTGGCTGCAGGGCTGAATGGAGAGTAAGAAACGGCCTCAGTCGGCGCTTCCACAGCTGGCAGCCCCCACTTCGCGTCTTACTCCTGATACAGTGGGTGGCTGTATTTTTAGGGGAGAAAACTTCCCCTATGGTTTCTTAGAATCAGCAATGAGAGACACTTGATGGAAGTGTCCCCAATCTCTTTTCTGATGTTTATAATGGTCAACAATAATGATGAAATTCATTTCTATGGAGTTAGGATACAGCCTCGGAATACTTCTTGGCACAACACTTCAGGCAGCCACTGCCAATAAATTGAAGGCAGCGTGAGATGAAGGCTATTTGTCCACCCTTGTTCTAAAACATTCTCATGTAGTATTTCTGCGTCAGCAGTTGGCTCTGTGTTCAGACATCCTCAAGGTGGCGCTCTGAAGGTGGCCCTCTCTGGAAGAGCCCTAATTAGCAGGCACCGCTAGCACCTGTGAAACAGTGTCAATGGGGCCTACCTGTATGTCTCCTCCCAGTTGGCAATGTGTTCTCTTTAGTGGCTGATCAAATATGACCTTTGAATGTCACATGAGGAAACCGGCAGGAAGAAATGGACTGACTGGTCACTCAAAAAATACCAGAGTTCTGGGGCTATAAGATGCTATAAACCAGGACTTGGGCATGTAACAGTCCTGGTATCTGCTATACTCTAAATCCCTCTTCATTAAAATAGACAATCTCCTGTTGCTGCTCAGGGAAACAGGGCTACATGCTTGCTTGCTTGCTTGCTTGCTTTCTTTCTTTCTTTCTTTCTTTCTTTCTTTCTTTCTTTCTTTCTTTCTGGTGGCACAAGGGACTGAACCCACAGCCTTTGCACTGATCAATGTTCTCAATCTACTCTTTAAAATTTTATTTTGAGACAAGGTCTCTAAGTTGCTAAATTACCCAAGCTCAGTTTGAAATTTTGTTCTCCTGCTTCAGTCTCCTAGAGTGCTGAGATTACAGATATGTGCACCTACACCAAGTCAGGTGCTTGCTCTTGAAAGGATAGCCACTGGCTAGACTGGGGCAGGCCCTGACCAAAGGCTGCCAGCAGATTCTGGGGCAGACAATGCCCTATGCTGTGCAGAGGAGATTCTTCCTGCCATGTATAGGGACAGTCATTGATTAGACATCATTCTTGGTTTCCTCCACATCCATCACTGGCTTTGCCTGAGGGCAGTAGTGGAGGAGATACATCTGGACAACTGGCATGGAGGGGCCAATCCCTTTCTTTCAGGGCTGTGCTGTGCAAGATCAACCACCACTTCTCAGACTCTGCCCTGAAGGTGGGAGGCCCAGTGAAGTCTGGACAAATCTGTGACCAGACATGCAAAACTGCCTAAATCTGGGGTCAGAGGAAAGCAACTCCCTGGTGGACACAGCAAGGTATACCCTTCAACTTCCTTTCATCAATAATGAAGAAGACATTTTGATTTCCTTAGTTCTTTGTTTTATTTCTTACCACAATCAGAACTCAGATGGGGAACAATCTGTTGAACCTCCTCAAAAGTCCTAACAGCATAGACTAGTTGGATGGGCTAGGCACAGTGGTGCCTTGTATAATGAGACTGAACACCTGTGAGATCTGGACAGTGGGGCCAGATTGACCTTACAAAGAAGCCACAGGGGTCGAGGTACCAAGAAAGAGCATGAAGGAGGGAGACAGTCCTTCAACATTCAGGGAGAGCTAGAGAGAACAGCTTTAGTACAATGGTGGTCAGAGAATCCCAGCTGACGACATGACATCTATCTCCAGCTTTCCGATAAACAAAGCCACTATGTAAGCCCGTAATTATGTTAACTACTTAAGGTGCATTAAAAGGTTTTTTTTTTCGTGTATAGGCAGCAAATATCCAAAATAGAAATATCAGTTATATCATCTACCTATGGGTGAGACGAAAATTCCAAGTGCCTAATCTAGTAGACTGATTACCTTTCAAATTCAATGGTAGGTCTAAAAAAGAGCTTTCACTACCCTAATACTTTAGATTAGATACTGTCGGGCTTAGTCTACAGATTAAGTGTGCTAACTGAGATGACGGGGAGGCTTTGAGGGGTGATGGCAGGGCACAGTGGGTTCCCTTTATGTTTCCTGTAGCTTCAGCTGGTGAAGGTGAAGTAAATACCAGGAAAAGGGAGGAAAGCAGGTCCAAGGGGGAAGGAGAGAGCACTGTAGTGATTAAAGGGAGGAGATGCAACAAATGTCACTATGAAATGAAACAGATCCCAGCTAGAAGAGCTCCACAAAAACACTGATGGAAGGAGGAGGTAAAAAGAAGAGTCACATGTGAGGCACAGAACTAGGTGATGAATGGGAGAGAATGGAGCAGAATAGAAGAAAAAGAAGAATGAGAATTAAGTACACAGAGGGTCAGAGCAGAGTCTCCTCCTGGAGCCACTCCTCCACCCACAGCAGCAGTAGAAGCAAAGAGCAGAGAGAATCGGCACCAGGTCTTAGGCTGGGGGTGGAGTTGGGGAGCAAGGGGACAGGGCCTGAGAAAGGAAGGGAAGTGGAAAACTCAACTGAGGACAAAATACACTGTGGAAATAAGCAGCCAAGAGAATGCTGGAATATGTAAAAGTGCATAGGCTGGGGTTGTTTTCAGACATGGGGCAGGACCATGGCTCTGCGGGGCATCTGCACTTACTGTGCCCTGGACCACCCCAAGCGGCCCTACCCTCCCTTTACTCTGGGTGTTGGTAGCAAACTTAGGGTTCCAGAATTCCATTTTCTGACATGAAAACTTTTTGAGGCTAGTCTCAGTCAACCCACAAGGGCTCTCATTTAGATGGGAGACAAAGGCAATAATCTCTGCTTTTGTCTCTAGTGTTACACTCTGGCACAACTGGGCACTTGCAGAGAGGACAGTCACCAAGAGAAGGGACATGGCAAGAGCCCTGTAGCTGTTTATTACCCTTGGAATAGTCATAGGTTTCTTGCTCCCTTTTAGCAGATCAAAGCACAGTATAGTAATTTCACTGTGCCATGCTAAGAGGGAAACCTGACTTGCACTCCTCTGGTGATAGTTCCCCTGGTATTTCAGGGAGCAAGGTAAAGAGGCGTTCACCCAGAGGAGGAGCTGGTCTCCTACCAAGGGAGAGAAAGAGCCAGAATACGCTGACCCACTCTGTTCTCCATGACTCCAGAAAGTTTTGGAAACAACACAGACATTCTGTAAGTGTAACAACAAAGGGGGCTGCATTCCTGTTTTTAAAGATATTTGGCAACAGAGAAATAGTCTTTACATTGCTCAAACAGACCTTCTGGTATTAGATGAAAAAACTGAATTGAGACAATCTGACTAAAAGAACCAGGATCCAATCTATAAATTACCCAGGCTAATTATTGTTTTTTATGAACTCAATTTAGACATCTGAGATGAAAAGAGTTTGCTGCAGGTTTAAATTGGCCAGTAATAAGGAAAAATAAGTGTGAAAAAAATTCTCTGCAGATGTTGGATTCTGATAGATAAAATTATAAAAACCATCTATACAAAAAACAAAGCTTTGGCTAAAACACATTTGTTACCAAAAATACAAAGTTACAAATAAATATCTGTGTATTACTAACAGTATTAGACTGGCCTGAACTAATCACTCAGATAATTTTTATGTCATTTTGTATAATTTCAAAAGAGAAAAAAATTCATTTCAGATAATTTGTTCATTATTCATGCTACAACCATCTACATAGGATGAATTTCTTCTAACTATGTGGCTGTTCGACTCACCCAGATGTCTTTTACATAAAAATAATCCTGTGTCTCAGCTGGTGAGGCCCATTCTGATAAGGCAAGTAAATACATGTAATTATAAACTTACCATTTTCAAAGAAGAGAGTAATCCCTTCCTTATCCAGTGGTAAAAGAGCTTGTAATTATTATACAGTGGAGAACAAAGACTTTGTCCACAAAATCCTACCCCACCAAGACTGATTTGATCAACTAACCTTTTTCTCATCAGGTCATTTCTAACACATGGTGTGTGGGCCACAGAGTCTTTTTTTTGCGGCACCGGGGATTGAACTCATGACCTTGCGCTTGCCAGGAAGGTGCTTAGGCTGCTGAGCTAGATCCCCGGCCCTTGTCATTTTGATACAGGGTCTCACTATGCTGTTCAGACTGGCCTTGAGCTCACTTTGTAGCCCAGGCTGGTCTCGAACTCACAACGATCTGCCTGTCTCAGCCTCCTGAGTGCTGGAATTACAGGCGTGAGC
>RJWT010002992.1:0-38249 GCA_004365215.1 Cuniculus paca
GAGGGAGACTAAATATGACATCAACCGAACTTTCTTTTGTTGATGGTAGTGAAAACATATAAAGTTAACTCCTGAGTGACAGCACCTGAGGCAGAGGAAGCTATAGACACAACATAAAATAACAGCTTCGATTTGGACTGCATTGTTTTCAAATAGAAATACATATGGGAACTTTTACATTCCTTGTATGATTAGTTATTTAGGAACATACACAATGGCTTAGGGGATTTGGGTAGACATTATCAATTAAAATTATCAATGCTTGATATGATTGTGGAATTATCAGAATTTGAAGAGCTATTAAAGGTTAGTCCAATAGCCCATTTAGTTGAAATGAAATTCCTGCTACCAGTTCGCCACCATTCTGTATAACTATAAAGTCAAACTAAAATTACTGCCCCAAATTTCACACATATGATAAAACACTTGTAATGCCTTATAGAGGCTAAGCTATTAGAAAAGGTCAGTCCTTAGAGAATACAATGTCACTAAAAACTCTCAAATTCAAATCTAGCCTTTGTCACTTGCTAGATAAAGGAACTTAAAATATGTGAATTTAGTTTTCCTTAGGCTTTAATTTACATATTTGTAAAGTGTGGATAATAGTACTTAATTCATAGGTTTGCTTTGAAAACTAGGTAAGACTCCATGTAGTAAGTGATTAATATAGTATCTTACTCTCTGTCAGTTGTAAAGTTCTATAGAAAACTAGTCCTAAGAAACATACTTGCTAGAGTAAAAAATAACAGGAAATGCTACAGGTTTAATGGTTTTCTTTAAAATCCATGATATGCTTTGACATAAAAAGGTACTGAGAAAACTAAAAACAGGCACATATACCAAGAAGCTCATTGACATATATTAATACGTTTCCAAAAATGTTAACTATTCCTTTTATTTTTGAGGTTCTTCTACCATCAGTTTTCATGTATGCTCAAACCTTGGATTGCAAATAACTTGGTCTGAGAGTGTTCTGAAGACAAACAAGCATATAAAAATACAACTTTATATGAAAAATATATTAAACTTAATTTCTCATACACAGCACTGTGCTTAATAACCAAATTAAATACAAAACAAAGCATAAGCATCAAGTTTCTAGTTACTGACTTTTCTTTATATATTATAGGATTCAACTGACAGAACTTCACCACCCCAGACACTACAGAGCCAGAAAATACAAGAGATTATTGTTAGCTGCTTCTATAAAAGATTATAGAATTATGAAGCAAGTATCAGGGCACACTATGAATTAAGCTTTATGTTCAGTGATTTTTTCTCCTGGATGCCATGTGGCCCTTCTATATGAAATAAGTAGTGTTAATATCTTCGGCTTGTCTTAGTGAGGTCAAATAGCCAGATTTTTTATTATTATGAATATACTTCCATTTTTATTCTTTCGTATTTTCATTTGAAGTTCTGTGGAAATGTCACATATCTCAATTGAAACTTCAGGATACAGGATAATAATAATAAGGAAAATATTCTCTGCTCCAGGAAGGTCATCTCCTGAAAATCATTTAAATCCTTTACAAAATGTAAAGAGTATCTTACTTTTTTTAAAAAATAAAGGAAATAATATGCTTAGAAAGCACATTTTTTATTAAATAATGAATTGTCCATTCTATTTATTAAAGATAACTCTTGTCAAAAGGCAACTTTAGCTATCATTTAATGAGTCACTTATAGTTCTAGGTACCTCCTTTATTTTTCTCATTTATGTCCTAAGATTCAAAACTGCAAAGTTTGGTCATTATAACTTTGACATTAATATTATGTTGCAATTTTATACTCACTAAGTGGTACAAAACCCCCAGGCTTTTTCATGAATTAAGGTGAATGATACTTCAGTTAGGAGCATTCCAAGCACAGAGTTTACAACAATAGTACATTTTTCTGGTAAGACTCAAATGTTTCTTAGCAGAAATTATAAAATTCTTGCATCCTCTTACAATAAAAGGTATTTATTTTGCTTTATGTTTTTAAAGATCCAAAATTCTTAGTGCAACTATGTTTTACAGTAAAATCTTAATAGTTAAACTAAACTACTAAATACCTTCATTCACTTCAATACACTAGAATTTTGCTAGATCACTGTCAACATAGAATAGAGTATGAGACTTTCTTAAAATCCATGCAAAAGCTAAAATACAAAAAGAGCATTGTCTGTATTCTAGCCTTTTTGTCATGAACTCAGAAAAATGCAGTTGTATAATTCAATAGGAGAATAATCACTTCTAACTGAAGATTCCATGACTTGGTGAGAAAAGCTGAAGTTAAACATACTTTCTGTCAAGAGAATAAAACCACCAAATGCCATCAACAGTGAAGGTATGCACCATGAAAATAAAAATGTTTTAGTGACAATGATCAAGAAATTTTTGTACAGTTCAAAAGCATAAGTAAAAGCAAAATTCACAAGAATAAGCAAAAGAAAGAAAAGTAGACTAATAGTTCTCAGCAAGTCAAATTTTGACTTTCAAATTTAAAGGTGACCGAAGTTACCAAAATGTCTACTGTGAAAATTAATTTGTGTTGTATTCCAATAAAAAATAAAATATAGGTAAACATCTACTAACATTGCCATAAGTTCATGAGTATTTCCTATTGAAGTGATCAACCAAGAGTTCCATAAAATTTACCAAAGTTCAGCTTTCTTCTTTCCATGAGGGCAATTATGTGCAGCTCCATGTTTATTAAATAAAATATTGCTGAAAAAGTTAAATGGCAATTTATACTACAGAAGCTGTTGCAGTCATTTATATTTAAGTGTATTATGGAAACCAGTAGTGTAAAGAGTTTTATTTGTATGGTTTTCACATTTTTTTTTGTACCAGGATTGAATACAGGACCTTGAGCTTGTCAGGCAGGCACTGTGCCTCTGAGCCATATCCCCAGTCCAGTGATTTTCCTCTTTTGAAGAGAATATTTTGTCATATTCTTTGGATCATATATTGGTATATTCTTCATGGTAGTTGGATAGAGACATGAGTTCTCCAGTGATCATGTACTGAATTTGTAATTTGTTGCTACATAAGGAACATAGCTATGTAAATTTTTTCACTCTCAACATGCAGAAAACATAAATATTCAGTTCAGCTCAAGTGAATTATGATACAAAAATACCTCTCATAACTGTCATGATGATTCCTGAGCCATCAAAAAGTTGATTAATACCACAACAATATGTTTAGACTAAATCTAATCTCTTAACTGTCTTTTACTATTGACAAGGGGAAATGAGTAATAGGAAAACGTTTTCTACTCAATGTCTTGAAACTGTCTACCTCTTCCCCCAATAACTTCTTCTTTTCTGTTGTTATTGATGTGAATACTTATTTAAAATACATTTCTTCTTGTACACTAAGAAATTTACTTATGATAGAAAAGATGTTAACAGGTTTTCAGGAACATTTGTTTTACTACGATCGCCAAGTGATGATGCAATACATTCTTTAAAATAACACTTTATTAATTATGTATTATCCCACTTACATGTAAATGGATAACAATCATTTAAACACATCTGGAAACCATTTACTTCCAGAGAGTTCCTTCACTATATTATTTGGCTTTCAATACTTCATAATGAATATTACCTCTAAATCCTGCACATTTAAATCACTGATGATAATACTTATTAAGATGTTTATACAAACATTACCTTTATTCCTTTATACATTATATACTAGGATGCATACTATCATACTATTTAATTCATTCAAGATTTTCTTCTTTTTGTTTGAAAAACTTGTGTATTAAAAATCTGGCCTTGCCCAAAGAGAAGCATACCTTTCCATCTGAGTTTCTAGGAGTTAATCTATGCTATTCCTGATAAGAAGATTTTATTCAGGGTGGGAGCAGATCCCACCTAACAATCATAGGCTGGGATACAGATATGCTAGGTAGACTCCGTGATTTAAAGTAAGGGCTTACAATTTTAGTATATTAGTTAGCCTAGAGTCAATCAATCAATTAACCACAACTGTGTAATGAAAACTCGGTAAGAGGTGACACCTTTCTCTGATTGGCAAAACTGCGTATTGTCTCAAACCGACGGTGGGCAGTGGGTTTCATCCTGATTCCACAAAGACAGTGGAAGTTTCACATCTGGAGCCCCAGAAAACTCTACCCTGTGTGTCCTTTCCTTTGGGTAACTCTAATCTGGATCTGTTCCTTTTACAATACACAGACTTACATGCAGTGTATTTCAATGAGCTCTGGCAAACAGACACACATGTACAAAATGCCCAAATAAGTGACCACAGAAACAGTCCAAACACAAAAAATGTACATCACAGACTGAGGTACAGATTAATAAATATATTTCAGTAAGCTATCCATATCGTATGTGCTTCTTTTTGTGTCTTTTGTACAAAAATTAATTTTAATAGAAAATTCAAGTTTTGCTTCAAAAAAGTATTAGCAGTAAGAACAAAATGCCCTAATGTAAAGCCTCTGAAATTGAACGAATTTAAAGATTTATGTCTTAAATTAGTATGAAAAGGAAATAAGCACATCAGATAATGGAAAATGCAATTATTTAACTGCCTGTATTTTTTTTTCATTTTTAAAACACAAAGTAGAGTTCTTTAATATTTTTGTTAAAATGTCACTTTCAGGGTTTGTATCATTACAGGGTTAATCTTGTTGATTTTTCTCATTTGCCAATACAGATATTAAAGTGAAAGTTTGGCATTGCTATTACAAATGCTTACCATGTTTATCACAGAGCAAAAGGGTATTTCTGAAATTGGATAACAGACATGATAGACCATTACATAGTGATGAATATCATTCTATGAAAAGGACTTGAGGCATCAGACTAAAGATGAAAAGCATCATTTCTATTTATTTTGCTTCCATTTTTATTCTACTAGATCTTGTACAGCAGTGACCAAATGAAAGTCTATTAACACTAGCTAGAGCCTGTTTGTTTGTTTGCTTGATCTTAACCCTAGATACTCCGAATTGGTACGTTGAGCAGAATCCTATTTTAATGCCTCTTAAAGAGCTCTTTAGATCTGTTGCATGCCAAAGTTTAAAAAGTATGAACTAATTAAATTTAAAATTTCTTGCCAACTGGACCTAGCATAATGGCTTGCAATAACAACCTCAGATAAACTTTGCAACATTTCTCAGTTGTTTTTAGCCACTCTGATGAAGTGTTCACAACTGGATTTGTTGAAATTTCAGAGGTGATCATTTCAGAGGTGGGTAGACATGCAGAGAGGGTTCCAATCAATATTACTGACAAAATAACTAATAAGGCAGTGGCACCCATAGATATTTATAGGTTGACACAGGCCGTGTCAATAGTGAAAACCTTGTGATTTCTTCAGCCCAGTGAGATCTTTCCAAACATCATCCCTTCAGAGATGTGAGGGAGTTCACTGTACAGTCCAGAAGCCCTTCATGCAAATGTAATACTGAACACATCTTACAGCAAGCGAGAGCATCTATGCCAAGTCCAGGAATGGGTGAAGTCAAAGCATTAGTAAGAATATTTGATGCCCTTAAATGGTCTCATGGTGGCCAAAAGACCCGAGTGCTGAATTTTATGAAGGCTTTGTCAAGACTTGGAGAATTGAACTTTTAGGATCTCAAAGAAAAACCCTAACACATGACTGTGGTACCAAACAAGCAAGCTACGGGTATTCTTAGCAAAACAGGATGCAGCTTTTGCACTGTGAATGATGATCATTTTAAATCTACACCCACAGAATACTTGGAGGTGATTGGATACTGAACATATTTGCCAGCGAAATCTATTTTCACCATCTATAGTTCCCATATTTGTCAGTTGACCTCTAGGAAGTTAGTCTCTCCTATAAAAGTATCAACAGATACGTGTTCAAAACTCATTGTTTTCTTTTATCATGTTCAAAGGGAAATGTACAACTGCAAAAAATATAAAGCAGGGTTGAATATCTTTTAAAAATTACAAAAAAGGTAGTTACACCATCAGAATGTATGGAATTGGAGAAGCGCAAAGAAAGCCAGGAAGTATTAGTTAAATAGTGATCAAGAGTTGCTAGTAAACTACTTCTTCCTGAGAAGAAATGAGCAGGATGAGGTCCTGAGCTCTGAGAGCTAGCCAAGAAGCACACTGACCTCTGCCACTTTGTCATGTGGCATTACTTTCAGACTTACACTTTCCTTTACCATCTTGTCATGACTGTGGCCAAAGAAAATTAAGTGCGGTTTCTTGAACACATGTTTCTGGAGTGGTGGCCTCACAGGGCACATGAGAGGATAAGCGGTTACTTCATTTTGTTCAAAATGACTGCATCTGTATGTGTAATAAAATTTTCCAATTATTGTAAAAATTCAAAGGAGATTTACTACGTATGAAATTTCATTCTACTGGGAAAGAAAGAGGCGAACAAGTTCTAGAAGTGACACATATCAGTATTAAAAAAATCAACACAGTTGTGAGTGACCCAAAATTAGTAGCCATGAATGTAAATATTTTGTGGATATTGCTTCATTATCAGGAAAGTGTCGGTTTTGTTATTTGAAAGTTTTAAATAAACTCCATTGATAATTATCAGAAAAATAAAAATCGAGAGTGAGAATTTTTAACAATGACAGAGACTCTAGATTAAAAAAGGAAAAGGGTTGTATTAACTGAGTCCATGAGAAGAAAAAGCAAACAAAACGCAATACCATAGGTTTAGAAAACACTTTCTCTCCAGGGCAAGCAAATAAACCACTGGTAATGAGGGTAGAATACATGATGTTTTCTTGGCAAACCTGGTTTAATATAGGCCTATGTATTGAAGAAGTTTAGAAATACTGTGTAATTCTGAACATTAATAAAACTGAGTAAGTTAATTAAAAATTACATAAAGTTTGTCTGGTTTTAAACTTTAAAATTAAACTCTTCTGCATTTTCAGATTCACTAAAACACCCAGAAGTTGGGAGCCAGTAACAGTGAATTACAAAATAAGAAAAAAGAGCTGGGCGTGGTGGCTTACGCCTGTAATCCCAGCACTCGGGAGGCTGAGACAGGCAGATCCTTGTGAGTTCAAGACCAGCCTGGGCTACAAAGTAAGCTCAAGGCCAGCCTGAACGGCATACTGAGACCCTGTCTCAAAAGCACCAGGGCTGGGGATCTAGCTCAGTGGTCTAAGCGCCTGCCTGGCAAGCGCAAGTTTGTGAGTTCAATCCCCGGTGCCAGAAAAAAAAAAAAAGAAAAGAAAAAAGTTATGGGAGATGGCATACAAATATAAAATTTCTTTTGGGAGAGCTATTCATTGCAAAATTTTAAAAAATTAAAATAATATTTTAAACTTTCCATAAGCTAATTTATCAGTTGTGAATGACAAATAGACATTAACAATCTACAACTCACTACTACTAATCAAACACATATATGATATCATTTATATGATTTTAATGAATCAGTTGATATTAAATTGTTTCAGGATACACCTATTTAAATAATTAGGAAATTCAAGATCTGTCTACATACACTTCTAGGTAATTAAATTTCATAAGAATAAAATATATTCATTAGACACATGAATAGGACTTAATTATGTTGACATTTAATGTGAAACACCTAAATTGGATTTCCAGCATTGCTTTTTGTAAATTGCATAAGTTTTACAAGTTGTTTAATCAATACAACTTTTAGTTATCCTGCTGGAAAACAATAGCAATTGCATGTATAAAAAGTACAAAAATATAGCTAACACATTATACTAATATTAATTGTTGCCATTTACTTAATACTTACTGTATTTCATATATATTTAATTCACACAGCACTGTGAGTTAGACATAATTATGTTTATTTAATATGCAAGGAAGCTGAAGGATAGAAAATCTGACTTCAAAGCTTGTAAATGTTTTAAGGATAATAACACCTACTTTACCAGGTCCCAGACAGTTATGAGTACATAATAATTTTGGTATGTAGGATCTTCATGACTTAAATTGCTAACTGTGAACTGTGTTATTTGCTCTCATGGAGTGGTATTTAAATAGAAGTTTTTTCACGGCAAGAAGAATGAACCTAAACCCTAAATTTATGGGAAAATGTAGGATGCTTTCAGAATTTTAGAATCACAAATAAAACTATAACTGAGAACATGCAGGCCTCTGTAATTTCTAAGTTCAAGAATGAGAAGCAAGACATGTAAGCCAATTGTCTAAAATCATGAATGAGGTAGCCACAGATCTTTCAAGAGAAGTGAAACCCTTACACTTCTTGTCTCAAGATTTTTAGTATACCAAAGCAAGCCTCAGTTTGAATATTCAATTTTTCATGGAAAGCTTTTTTTAAGTATCAGCATATGGAGGAAAATCATAACTGTCAAAATATAAACAATACTAATTTTTTAACAGGATCACTAAAGAAAGTCATAAACAGGACACACTGCAGCATGGGGACCAAGCACACAGGAAGGAAGCCTTCTGTGATGGATTAATTAATGGTCAACTTGTAACACCCAGCTGAATGGAATGAGAGTGGTGCTGGGTGTGGGAGGCCCACTGGAGGATTACTGGAGGGCAAGATGGGATGCCACTGACTCTCCTGGAGAAGCTTGTCATGCTGGTTTTCCTGATATGAACTCAGTTGTTATCATTTCAAAGGAGCTCGGGTCCTTACTGTCGCTGAGGATGGTTGTGGTTCTCTTTGAGGGAGTTCCGTTGCTTACTTTGAGTGTCATTTCCTGGCTCCAGTGCAGATCCCTCAGCCTGCTGACACAGATCCTTCATTTTGCTGGTGCAGACTTTCTAGCTTTTACCACTGACCTTGGGTCTTCCCAGTGCAGATCCTTGATACAGACTTGCATGAGACATTGTAGTGGCTTCTGGGTCCTCAGCTAGACTTGTGGAGGACACCACCATTGGCTCGAGGTCTTCAGCTGGGCTTGTGCAGGACATTGGCATGGGATCCAGGCCCTCAGCTGAATTCTTTCTAGTGTGTGGACAGATCTCTTGCACTCTTCCGCATTTAACTTTTTGTGTGAAAATAATCCTATAAGTTATGTGTCCTGTATTAAATCTATCACCTTGCCGACCCTGACTACAACACCCTTATAGAAAAGGACACAGGAGTGGCTGAGGATTGCTGCTTGTATAGCAGCTTTCATGTCTGTTTCAGTGAGGGCCAGGAGCAAAAGCTTGCTATGATTAAAATAAGGGATTTAATTCTAAACCTAAAAATACTACACAGTATTTCATCATCACAGCTAAAAAAAATGCATTAGCTTTTCAAATGATTTTAAATGAGACCAAAGTATAACATTGTGAGCCCATAATGCAGACAGAATATAAAGTACTCAACTTCCAACACTAGTCCACAAGAACAAAGTGGAAATACAGTCTGGAAGTTAATTGTTACATATGACAACAAAGAAGTCAGCTATTCTGAGCTACCAAAGCAGGGAGAAGCTGGAAAAAATTTCATGTCCATCGTGGAACCAGATTGGGTGTACAAACTATAAGCAAAAATTTTAAATGAAAAAATGTGATATTCACTTGTGTAGAAAAAGCATAATCCTAGGAATAGATACAAGTTTTATGTAAATACTCTGTGAAATAGTATAGCTGAATAAGAAATTGAGTTCTATAAAACAAGGGTCCATAGATAAATAGTTAAATCCAGCAAAACAGAATAAGAAGATAAATTGAACCCTATAGAAATGAGCACTAAAGCAACCTTGAAGAAAAAAAAATAAATTAGAAAGAGAAAGGAGCAAAACAAATCTGGCTAGAAGTCAAGTTACTAGTGTGATTGAAAGGCTGTACATAATCAGGATATATATACAGAGGCTTTGAACATCTGAAAGCAAACTGCAAATAGGGGGGTCAAATGCCATACAATAAAAAAATTAAACATTTTCAAAGTAATGATCTGAATGAGTCAAACTGACAATTAGGCTAAATAATTTTTTTTTCTTAAACAGCCCACACTATTTCAAGAAAAAAAATGTGCTAGTCTCAACACTGGTACATATACCCTGGGTAAGTTAATGAATTTCAAGGTTAGTGATGTGACTTGTTAAATCTGCATTACAATCACATTCCAGAACATACCCATCATTCCCAACTTTGTTTATTCAAGTTCCTTGGAAATTCCTTCTTCTCAAGTCTCCTTCTTTCTTGCATCATCTCCAGACAAGGAATTACCTGCTCTTTGTCACTTATTAGAATTCATAAAACTCAGCAATACGTCATTTTACTAATATTATACTTAATCTAACTGCTTTCACAAGAATAATTATCTTGAGGTATATACCTATTGTTTGTGTATAATTCATTGCTTACACAGACATAACTACTGTTTGTTTGATTCACCTATTTGTAGACATTTGAGTTATTTCCTGCTTTCAGTTACCACAACCAAAGAACCTAGAATATTTGTGTACAAGTCATTCAGTAGACTTAACAGAATCATTTCCCACTAGTAAACATCTAGAAGTGAAACAGCTGCATAATGTTAAATGAATCTTTGGTGTGAAAGAAAATATCTCCTACAATTTGTGTGCCAGGGTATGAGAGTACTATCATCCATTCATACCTTCCAGCAAAGGGCATAGCCAATCATTTTAGCACTGGCCATTTTAATATGTACTGCTAATGTACTGTGGCTTTCATGCATTTTGCTGTTGAATAATGAAGTTGAGTATCCATCTTAGTTACTTTGTGTCGTTGTTGGGACAAAATATTCCATACCCAAAATGAAGGAAGGAAAGGTTTGTTTAGCTCACTGTTTTTGGAGGTTTCAGTCACAATCAGCTAACTCCAAGGCAGGTTGGCAAGGCACAGGGGCAACACTTCAAGGAAGCAGCCAGCAAAAGCAGCCAGAACAAAAAGTGGGGAGAAGGAGCCTCTTCTCTTCCCTTATATTGCAAGCAAGCTACCCCCCCTCCACCCTAGGTGGGTGTAGCTCTCATACCACATCTGTGCCCTCCTCTTACACAGGCTGAGGCTATTTACAAAGTAAGGATCCTGGCTCCCTGTTGAATCTGAGTTAAATTTTTAAATTTCTCAAGTTGACACAATGTATCAACCATAACAGTATCCATCAAAAATATGCCATTGTATTCTTTAGTGAAATGTCTCAATTTTACTTTTTTTTTATTGTTTTTTATCACTATATTTTGAAGATTACTTATTCTGAATTTGCAAGTGTTTTCTTTAAGACTGGCTAATATTTTTCTGCCCGTTCTTTTTCTGTTTCTCTCAAAGAACAGATGTTGGCAGGTTTTTTTTAAAATAATATCTGCTTTATCATATCATTCTTCTGTGAATTATGTTTTGGATGCTGTATCTATGAAATTATGCAGCTACCAAACTTATAAAAGAAAATCTTTGAGACCTTATAGTAGACAAACATTTTTTAAATACAATGTCTCAAATACAAAAGATAGGTATGATAAATCAAATGTTACCAAAGTGAAAAACAAAAATACTTCTAAAAGTCATTTAAATGAATGTATTTGAAAAGACATATATATTCAAAATATGTCAATAATTCTTAAAGTTCAGTAATGAGAAAACAAAACACGGAAAAGATTAGAATATATACTTCATTAATGAAGATATGTGCATGGTACATAGTCACATGAAAGGATACTCAAAATTATTACTCATTACACAAATTAATGATAAATTTTGTTATTATTTTTGTATGCAGACCAAGAGTTAAATCAAAATTCACATTGTTGGCCAGTTACAGTACAATTTGTTGCAAAGATTAATCACTTCAGTTAAATTACTATAACATTCTTCCAAATCTCATTTTCCCCTGTATAGAAGGGTTTATTTATGAATCACTAGTCTGTTTCATTGGCCTAAATTTAGCTATATACCAATACCACATTATTTTTATCTTGCTAATTTTTAATTTAATTTTTATTGACACAGACAGAAATTAAAACATCACACAGCACCTTATAAACATGTGCAAATATTATGTGTCTATCAATGTTAATAACATTTTAGAGTAGGTAGTGTTAATAATAAAGTTTATGATTATTTTCAAAGTTGTTCTGTTTATTGTAGTTCCTTCATATTTGCACGTAAGTTAGAATCGGTTTGTCAATTTTTTCAAATCTTTCCCCCAACAACAACAAAGACCTTGTGGAATTTCAGATAAGCTTTTTAGAAATCTGCAGATTGAACTGCAGAGGACTGAAATTTCCTTTTTCACTAATTAAATTTATTGCTATCACCTAATATATGAAAAATAAAAATAGTGCATAAGTACAGTTCTCCCCAGTTTGATCTATAGTTTTTTGTGTATTCATTTGTTGCTTTGTCCAATCCTGGGGATTTAATCCAGGGCCTTCACCCTTTTTCATTCTTTTTTATTTTAAGGTAGAGTCTCGCTGTCACTAAACTGCCCAGGCTATCCTTAAATTTGTGACCCTTCCATCTCAGCCTCCCAGTTACTGGGATTCTAGGTACCATCACACATTATTTCAAAAACACTCAAAACACCATCTGTGAATAAAGACCATATGATTTCTTTCTTGTCAATACAGATGCTATTCACTTCTTTATCTTATTGTATCAGCTAGCAAGTCTAGTACATTGATAAATAAAAATATGTATCAAGGGAAAATACCTTTTGTGTTTTGTTTTGTTTTGTTTTGTTTTTGAGATAGAGTTTCACTATGCAGTGTTGGCTGGCCTTGAATTCACTGCGATCCTCCTACGTTAGCCGCCCAAGGCCTAGGATTACAGGCATGGGACACCATGCCTGGCTGTTCTCTATTTTCTTATGGGAAATCATCTGGCTTTTAGGATTTTGTTATCAAGCTTAACCAGATTTATCAAGTTCCTTTCTATTGTTACTTTTCTAAGAGAATTTTTTCCAGGAAACATTACTGAACTTCAACAAAAGCATTTTGTGATTTACAGGAAGACATATATATTTTATAGATTATTGATATAGTAATTTACATTGTGTTTTTTTAATTGTTTTTATTTATTTATTTATTTTTGCACCACCAGGGATTGAACTCAGGACCTCACACTTGCCAGGCCGGCGCTTAGGCCACTGAGCCAAATCCCCAGCCTTGTGTTTTTGAGACAGGGTCTCACTATGCTGTTCAGGCTGGCCTTGAGCTCACTTTGTAGCCCAGGCTGGTCTCAAACTCTCAATGATCCTCCTGTCTCAGCCTCCTGACTGCTGGGATTACAGGCGTGAGCCACCATGCCCAGCTGTGTTTTTTTAATTGTAAGCCAACAGTACATTCTTAGACTATATGCTCCATTATAAAGTATAATCACTTTTGTATAGTATTTGAGGAAAGTACTAAAATTTTATCTCAAATTTGCATATCCATATTCATGAAAAATATTTTTCTTTAGTGTTATTTTGTTTTATTTTATTCACTTAGACTGCCATTGCCTGATTTTTGTACCAGGATGATGTTAGCATCACAGAAGGAATCATGACGCATTTCCTGCACTTCATTTTTCTGAAAGAACTTGTGTAAAAATGATCTAATTTTGATTTTTAAAAACTATATACATATATTTATCTATTTATCATCTCTCATGTATACATCAATAATGCTATTTATACTAACTTTTGGAAAGTAGGAAATCAAGTGATGCTTGTTTTTCTTTATCTATTTTTACATTGACTGTTTATAAATCACATATAGTATTTTTTAAATGATGAATTATGAATTAAAAGTAAAAAATTTAAACTACCATATAATATTCTGTAACTAAACAATCGCACACTGTGAACACTTTAACTGCTGGAGGACTGTGATTTTCAGCATCTTTCCTGAAAAGGAATAGCTTATCTAGAGTGCTATAAAATGGTCATCAGTAAGGAGATATGTTCCTGGGGAATGAGTAAGCCAAAAGAGTTCACCTCTGTTTACAAATTTGAATATTACTTTCAAAAGATTATTTGATTTTTTTTCTTAAGTATTGACTATATGTTGCAAGGACTATTATGATCAGTGAATCTCAAGTACCTTTTAGTTATCAGGATAAAATTCATTTCATCTCAGATTATCCCCCGTATACAAAAGTGTACTGTTTGTTATAGCCAATTTGAGATAACACTCAATCTCTATTTCACACACGCAGACAAACAGAATGAAATTTTTGAAGTGATTAATCACAGTACATAGTAAAGATAAAGTAATGGTGTAAATGACTAAAAGTGTATGATAGCATTACTAACATAAATAGTGAATAACATTTCAATTTGAATATAAAATGTATGTGTGAGTACCTAGTCAAATAGTCTATAATATCAGAGAATTTAAATAATAGGAGAATAAGTACATACAAAGAAAAAGTTTAATTTATTCATTGCTGATGGTATTTAATTTTAATTTTTTTCTCTAAAATGACTAGCTTGGACATCATCTATCAAGGACCTGGGAATAAAAACTTTACTTTTCTATTGTCTTTAAGAACAAAATATACCATTTAATATTTGGTCTTTTTTCCCTTTCTTTAAAAGGAAAGAGGAAAACTCATCTTTAAGCAAGATTCTTGTGTCAGAAAATAACCTCTAAGTCTCACTTCAATGATACAGATACAAAGGATGAAAATAACGTAACAGACTGTTATTTAGCCTGGCATAGGCTGGATGAAGATACGATTAATGTAGAATAATTTAGGCAAAGTTCTTTCCCAATGAAACTATTTGCCTTTTACAAATTAATGCTGATTCCAAGAAACTTTAATAAACATTTCCTTTATGATATTTCAAGTTTGGGATAATGGATAAACTGCAAAAACATCCTGAGATGTTGACTAAATGGTTAGTGAGGATTTTCCTGTAGAATTGAGAAACTGACTAAATGGTTCGTGAGGATTTTCTGTAGGATTTGTCACATGGGGAACAAGAATTCTGGTATTGTAAGTTAAACTCAGATCCTGGGTCAGAAATTTTAGAGAAAGGATGGACTAATCCACAAAGGTGACTGATGTTGGAGAATATTATATGCTGGTCAAGATGAGCTGCAGATATCGAATACATATGCATTAGAGAAAACCGTTACATCTAGTCATACATTGTTGTAGCTTTACAACTTCTCACATCACTTATAATTAACCTAACAGTGAGAATCTGTTGTTTCCATGGTTTCATGATGTGCTTGTGGTGAGGTTAATGTGTATGCTAAGTGAGGGCAACTGGGGTAACTCTGGTAGTCGGAATGTGTTCACTGACACATTCACACAAGCATAAAAACTGTTAGTCCACATCAAGATTGCATGTTATCTTGGTAGTTGTGAGGGAAACATGAATCACTTGTGAAGATCAAGTGCAAGCACCTTTTTATTCTTAAATGTAAGGAATAAAACTTTACACGGAGTTTTGAGAATGTTGCCATTTAATTACAATCTATTTGCCTCTCCTCTAAGATTCTAAAGTGAAAGAAGACAGGTATGGAAATGTAATGAGGTACAAAAGCACTGACATTTTTCATTGTTCTCCAATTATCTTATTTATTGGTATGATCTTTTACTGACATAAAAATGCCATGGATTGCTTGTGGATCATGTTAATAATGCTCATTTAAATACTGTGGGCTGTATTCCTTGCTAGAATTACATTAATTTAGAGTGAATCAAATTCTAAAATATTTAATTATAGTCATTTCCATTAATGATACAGGAAAATAAAATGAGCAGAAGGTGGATTGTAACATGGTGAAAATTAGTTTGGAAAGCATGAAATTCCTCCCTGTGTTTGTTTTATTTGGGATCTTTATTTGTGCCCACAATTCAAATTTCGTATTTAGTCAGCATCAAATGGTAAATGGTAATGACTAAATAATAATGCTTTTCAATATTCCATTATTAATAAACTATACTGACGTTACATTCTACACAAACTCTATTGAGGTTGTAGATATGTATTTTATAATGACTCATATTGAAGGAACAAAATTCCAAAGTCTTTTTGGTAAATATGAAGAAGCATGGGGATTTAGAGAAAAAGAAAAACTTGAGCTGCGAAAAGAAATTTCAAAGCTGGATGTGGAAGAAAAAACTCCTAGTATATAGTGCTGAAAAAGCCTGCCAGTGCCTAATTGTCATTGTTTTTGTAGTTGTCTCACACAAGCAGCTAAATAAACAACAATAACTTTTTCTATATAGGGTGTATGAAAGTCAATCTTAAAAAGGCTCCAATTTCCAAAACTAATATTCAGATCCCTTGGGCTCTAGTTAAGAAGCAGGATATATTTTATGTCTGGCCTGCAAAACTATCTTATGCAGACTTAAATATTTAAATCTTTTACATAATTTGGCAGCATGAAGTGAAAAATAGGACTGGATTAGAAATTCTGGCCCCAGTTCTGCCACTAATCAGGTGTGTGATTTAGTTAAGTCACTTAACCTCTTAAGCTATAATGTCATTATCTATAAAATACCTGCTCTGGGAGCACAGATAAAATGAAATAATGCACTTGGAGAGTTTTTAAAAATTAAAACACTCCACAAATATAATTATGATCATTCTATCAGATTTCAAATTCCTTTCAATAAAGTATCTTTATTCTTTTGCAATAATTGTTATTTAAAATATCTAAGATCATTATTAAGAATTCTTTCAAATGTTTATCTCTCCCGGAACACAATTTAGCTGTTCAATCACTGTATCTTATTTAGCAAATTGAGCAACTATCCATTTCTTTTTGTTTTTAACATAATAACATAGAACAAGAAATTCTTTTTGTTAGCCAGCATGTAAATAAAAAAGAAATGCGTATTTGTTCTGAATAAATATTTCCAAGTAAACTTTTCAAAATCAATTAATAAAATTTATTGTAACATTGCCTAACGGATACACAAAAATTTATACTATGATGCAACAATCTTATCGGTTACATAAATCAGGTTAATAGTACAACCTTTTCTTAAACTTATATGTAAAATTGTTCTGCCATGTGAAATAAACATTAGAAAAGCAATATAGTAAGGAAATTTCAAATAAAATGATTAGAAATTTTTAAAAAGTTAGCCATTTTCACATGCTATCAGAGGGATACACGTAATAGATCTGATGTCAATTTGGCCACTATTTCCACATGTACCTTGTGGCTCATATTACCTGAACCTTTTCTACTGCTTTGATAATTAAGGAATCATGACATGTTAACTGGCCTCTCTGGTCCTCTGTTTTCCAATCGTTAAAATCTAATCAATATCCACTTTCCTTTACCCAAGCATGTTTAAAATTCTATTGGCAATGCAAAGTTGAAGAGGAAATAAAGTAGATCTGTGATACAAAGAATGAACAATTTGTACAACACAAATTGTGATCTCATCTTTTCCCGGTGAGGCAGTGCATTTAACTTTTCATATTGAATATTCTCACTGAATTGGATTAAGCATGCGTAAGAATTTTGAACTCTTACTTGTCAGGGAGATAGGAAATCAGTAGTTAGAGACAGGAAATACTAATAGAAGAAGCATACTATGATTTGATCTTCATATAAATGTACTTCCCTAGCTGTATCAATGCTTTTTTTATAATTTTCTTCCTAGCACTATTGAATGTTTCTCTGCCATTTGTACACAACATTCTATTTCTAGCCTTCTAATCTTTCATCCATCCTGGTTACCCTGTCCTTAGAACTTTCCCAGTCAAATCCTTTCTGGTCATTCATCAAAACTCAGGTTAGACATCACCTTAAGAGAGATTTTTTATCCTTTCTATTAGGGAAGAATGAATCTCCCTACAGTAATATTCTTGGAGGATCAAGAGCTGTGATATATTTTCCCTTATTGACTAGCATGAAAATTATCCATTGCTTTTCTGACTTCCCAGTCAGATGGAAAGTATGGGAATTAGATCTCAACAATCATTGTATTCTCAGCAGTTACTTCAGTAGCTAGCATGTAAATTCTCAGTATCTGCTTTTTTAATTGATCTGAGGAAATAGCTAAGAGATAATAAGAGAAACTCTTGAGATCATGGAAATAAACTTAAATTAGTTATGAAAAAATAATACACATTTTTAGTATACAATATTTAAATGCACACAATCTGAACCATAATTTCAAAGAAAATATATGGTCAAAAGAAGGGTATAACTTACCAATCTGAAATACTCCAATAAACATATCAATTATTGCTTAAATGTGTATATTGTGAACCTACTTACCTCAATTTCAAACTACATTTTTTGTAGTCTAGCTTTTCCTCCTACAGTATTTTAAATATTTGGTGGATATGAGTAGGTTAAATATTTGATGGAGATGCTGTAATGCCTTTACAATGTAAAATTTAATTTTATCTATTCATTAAATATGAAAAATAACATAGACCTGCCTTCCCCTAACTTAATGTTTTGAATATATAACTTCATTTTGTTAAAGAGATAAATATTGTGTTACTTAAATTCACTGTGACTATGTGGCCGTAACTCATGGGCATATGACTATAAATAAATTTGATCAGATTTATTTCTCACTAAAAGCCATCTATACTAAATGACAGGAGTTTTGATTTATTCATAATTTATATGCTGTTTGTGGGAGTATTTGATGTTGAAGATTAGAAGTTTAATTTGGAAAACCAACCGAACAAACAGTTTTTTTAGCATCAAAGGGGAAAAAGAGAACTGAAAGTAGGCAATGGTAATCAAAAGTGAGGGTAGAGAATTATAAACACACACAGGAACAAACAAACAAACAAACATAAAAAGAAAACCTTTACTGCTAATTTGGCACTCAGGAAAAATAATTATTTCACACATGATATGAAGTTAAAACCATCACTTTATAATAATAATGTTCTTGCTATGATTCAGAAACATTATATCAGTCAGTGGTTTGGCTGAAGAACATACATTCTATTCTTTGGTAGTATTTATGTGATGACCTATGTTATGAAATTTAAAGAACTGCCTTATTAATAAACTTCTAATTGCTAGCATCAAATCTTTGATATATTTAAATTCTGAGAAGGAAGTAACAAGTTCACTTGCATTGTCCTGTGAACCTACGAATTACATATACTGTATTCATAATTTTAATGAAGTATCTTTCACAGCACTATATTGTAGTTTTGGAAATGAATGTTTCCAAATGTTTACTTAGCTGCATATATAACATCTTTAATTTAACACTTGGAAATATTTTGAAAAATTTCATTCATGTCATGTCAGCAATGATAGACAAATTGGAAAATGAACATTTATGGTGTGTTACCTGGGATATATAAAGGTTATGTTGAACAGTTTATATCTGAATCTATGTAACAATTAGAAAAATCTACATTAAGCAGTCCAAAGGAAAGTAAAGCATATCAACATGTAGATAATTGAAAACCATTAGAGAAAGCACAAAAAGGTCAAAATAGATGACAATAATGCATACTATTTTCAATTTCATCCCATGATAAACTGAAATCAATTATAATGGTGCTTTCACCCATGGGAAACTGAAATAGTATCAATTTTTTCAGTTTCTCTTTGTCTTTTTTCTTAATTCCAGGCTCAGCAAAAAAGAGAGAACTCAGCTGAGCCTATGGTATCTTCATTAGTTCTTTCCTGAATCATGTTCATATCATTCACTTTTAAGGTAAGTGACTTTTTTACATTAAGATCTTGACATTTTCTTCAATTTCCATGAGTACCAAGACTGTGATAAATTAATAAGGTATGATTATAAGGTTAAAAAAAAAACACAAAAGTAGAGTAAGTGGTACAACATCAAAGGTTAGTGTAAAGGATAAAGATTGACTCAAATGTTCCCTGAAACCCACTATGTAGTGAAAATATCTCCGTATGAGAATGGGGAAATACATAAAATGAATTGACTTGTCATGAAAATGGTCAATTGAATCAACATTCATGATATAAATGGTAATTCATTCAAACTTGTACTTCAGGGTCTAAATTCTCAGGGTGGAAATTTTCTATTGATTCATGACAATATTTGATAATTCTATATACTGTTTTCAAATACCAGTTTCTTGCTTAGCACTGAATTTTTATACTATAAAGTACAGAGATAAGTCAGTCATGACTTTATCTTTAATGAGCTTCAGTTTCTAGATTAGGAAAGGAATATGGCGAAGCTTTAACAAGCACACAATTAAATAAAAACACAACATGTACATTTGGAGATCGAAATAAAGATTAAGTCAAACTGTGTAAAGCACTGACTAGTCCTTTGCATAAAATTAGTGTTCCATAAATGCCATATTCCGTTGCTACTGATGTTAATGTCACCTCTAAGCTTATAATTTAGAAGCAAGAGGTGAAGGCTTCAGTACAAATATCCAGACAGAATGGGCATGAATCATCATCACCTGGAAAAACAAGGAGGAATTATAAACCAAGGAAAGAAATAAATGGGTGTATGAAAAAATGAGACCATGAAAAGTGAGAGGTCCTCTATGACTGTAGTGAAGAGTACACAGAGAAAAGTAATAGTCAAAACAAACCGATACCAATATTACCCTGAAAATCCCAGGCTAACACGCTGAGGATTAATTAATGAGAAGCATGGACCATAAATTAAATTAGAATGCCAGAAACTAAATCCAGGAGTAAAGAAAGGGAAAGAAGAGGCAGAAAGACTGTCAGGTAGGATTTTGTAAGTGAAAACAAGAATGCACATATGTTTAAGAGATGAACGGTCTGAGAAAAAGCCTGAGAAAACTAGAGAAAAGAACAAATAAACTTCAAAAATGCAGAATTACAGAAATACAAGGAACCAGAATGTGAAAAATAAGATAAAAAGATAATATTCAGAGCAGTAAGATGACCAAGGAAAAGAAAAATAAAATTACTTGGAAGAAGTTTCCCAAGCTAACCACCAATGTGGTATCACTAAATCATAGAAAGGGCCTGCTTGCTAATAGATTTTGGGTTTTTTTTGGTAAAAATTTTTGTAACATTGGCAGTAGGATATTGGTGAAATCTATTTTCAAATTCTTAATTTTATACTTTAGATTGTTATAAGTGTACAGGGAGCAAGAGTCACAGCACAGGAGGTCTGAAAATTGTCATTTGAATCCCACCCTTTCAGTTGCTATATTTGCCAACTCAATTATAACACTGCTTCTGGTTCTCAGTTACTTAACCATTAAAAAAATTATGCACGGATTGCATGTGCTTCATAGCATTATTCTTAAGAACACTAGAAAGTCTACGTACCATATGGCACAAATTTCTATGTTACTATAGTACCTAGAACATTGTTTTCCCAAATGATATGTAACATTCCTAAATCTGTTCAACTTTCAACATTTACACTGCATACTATGTGAGCTAATTTCTCTGTCACTCAATATTTATTCTTGCTTTATTTTATGGGCATACACAACATAGAGTATCATATATATAAAAACAGTGAATATTCAATTCAAAAATAGATGGAAATGAGAAAAACCTGTGACTTTATACATTTAAATGATTCACCTTACAAGTGTTTTTTTTGTTGTTGTTGTTGCTTTTTGGGAAAAAAACAAAGAGCCACAAACCCTCATCATCATACTACTAATTTACACTTGCAATAATATAACCCAAGTGAGGCTTAGGAACTCATGAAAAGTGCTAACCAAACAAGCTCATAGAGAACACAAAGAGTATTTTACTGTAAAATATAATCTTATAATCAAAATATTTTTAAAATAAAATTAGTAATTTAAATTTCTAATATCTATGTTAGTACATTAGGATATGTTCTAAAAATTATTACATTTTTTGTAATGACAGGCAAATTTCTCTAAAATATCTGTTTGAAATATTTTTATGCCTGACATTAGTATCAGCCTTAGTTTCTTTCTTCTACATTCTTTCCTATTTTCTTTTTCCTAGTTTCATGGTTATTGTGTTCATTTTGCAAACTACCAGCAAAAATGCCTTTCTTCCTTAGGAAAAGTAGAAGATACTGCATCTCTATTTATGTCTCTATTTCTCCTGTTTCCATTTGTGTTTATCTAGTCTGATTCACTTTTATCAAGGTGCATTATCCCTGAAATTGACTTTTCAAGCTTATCAAAGGAAAAGGCTTTCCTGACTTCATGCTCCCTGGTTGCCCATAAAGACAGGTTTTATTTCATATCTGGATAGGCAAGCCTAGCTACATTAAGGCTATATGACCCAAAGGGTCAAAAAGAGTTAATCTAGGCTCATATAAAGAAAAGGAATGAAACGTTAAGACTTGTGTTACTTTGTGTTGTTTTTAATGAAAAATAGAAACTATTTCATTGGGGCTTTTTTTTGGTTTTTTTTTGTTGTTGTTTTGTCTTTTTGAGACAGTGGCCTTGAGCTCACTTGGTAGCCCAGGCTGGTCTTGAACTTGCAATGATCTTTCTACCTCAGCCTCCCGAGTGTTGGGATTACAGGTGTGCACCACGATGCCCAGCTATTGAGGGATATTTTCAGTGAAATAGAAAATGCATATAATAATATATAAAATACACCCTAATTCCTTGTTCTCTCCAGCTGCAAAAGAAATACAGCAGCAAAAAGAGAGCACTAAGGAAGATCAGAGAAACATACCACAAACTCAGATTTTAACCCATCCATGGAATCAGAGTTACACTTTTTATATATATATTTAATATGCAGTATAGTGTGGGAAAGGTAAGAGAATATTTTCATGACATTTTTTACAAATAGTTTTAGATTCCACAAATGCTGGACAAAATCTTCCTTTGCCCATGAAGCCCTGCCTTTCTGTTCTGGTAAAGTGTACAATTTATGTTCTCAAATGTTAAAGGAAAGATTCCATGTACATAAATTAACACTGTGTTCCTTTAGATTCAAATAATGCTTCTACTGGCCTTCAAAGTAAATGGCACCAAATAGGATTTAGATAGTATCAAGCTGTTAAAGATGGCCCCAATATAAAATATGTGTGTTTGTTTGGTATTATCATTTCTGTCACTATGCTGAATTTTATACTCTGTTCTTTTTCCTAGTCCAGTCTGTTTTATTATTGATATGCATTCCTACAGACACAGGCACATGCACATACATAAATATAGGCAGATACATGCACACACACATGTCACCACACACAGAAATGACACAGTCATGACATAGTCTGGGACCACTTGTAGGGATGGGGGAAAGGGAGAATCCTGGGCCCTTACCTGCTAATCAGTGATAACATAATTTGTGTTTTCTTCTGGTACTACCAAGGACTTGAAAACCATTTTTGCTATGCAACATGACTCTTCACTAAAGCTTGACCTTCATTTTATATCCTTTGTTACTATAAATCTTAGATCAAATCTCTAAATTCTGCATATAAGTATATTGATTCTTTCAAGAGTGTCTGTTCAGCTGCTGGCTGGGCAGGGTTGATTAGCCCTGAATTTGCATGATGCTAAACCTCTTCAAGGTGAGGACACCAAATAAGAGATTTAGAGGGACATTCAGGCATACCCAGAAGTCTTGGGCCATTGTCCTAAACCTGTGATCCCCTGGATTACAGGAAACGTGGATCCCCGTGACTGACACCACCACAGAGATTATCATTACTGAAAATGAAATCATCCATCTGTCAAAAGTTTCTAGAGCTATGATACCAAGGATGAATTAAAGATCAACTAGATCCCAACTCAACTGATCCCTGAAAACTTGTCCCCCACCTTGGCAGATGGGCCAGTCTGAATCCCTGTATCGGAATGTGCCCTTCCAATTAGCTAAGCTGGAATTCTTTCTTATCTTTCCTCTAACTTCCAATTAAAGCTTCTTTTCTGTAAATGTGTGTGTGTTAGTTTATTTTCCATTTCTATTAAAGCAAGGACCCACATTAGCCAGAGACAGAAACACAGATATTTATACACTGCACTGAGAACAAAAGGAAAAGCTGTAGTGTTGTTGTGAAGTTCAAATTTGCTATATGCTGTGGAAATGTCATAACCTTTTTCTGAGGTAATTGGTTTTTCTTGTTCAATTTTATTCAAAGGAACACCTTCAGTAATTCATTTGATTGTGTCAGGACAGTCTAAATAGGAGAGCAACAGCATGAAAAGAATTTACTATATATTCTAAGCAAGATGTTAATGAATTGTACTTTCTGTTAGGGGATGTGGGTTAGGAAGTAAAAGTCTCATGCAAAAACAAATTAAAGAAAGATCTGGCAAAGAGAAATTGTTTTTGGAGAGAAAGGCTAATGATGGCTATTTAAGAACACTGGTATGTATTCTAAGTGGCTCCTCTTCTCTATCTTTTTTCTGAGGTACTGGAGAACTACAGAAAATCTGTTCGCTTGTTAGCCTTAAGACTGCTTGGGAAAAGTGATTATGTCCAATAAATGAAGTTACATAAGGGGAAAAAACAGTGGCTGAGGGAAGGATGATGGTGAGGTAGATACTGAAAACACAAAAAATCCAAAATGAAAGATTTGCAAGAAGCTCATAGAAAAATCTAAGACGCATTAGAGAGGCAAGTTAGGAAATGCCCCAAAATAATAACAAATGTCCTTGCATATGACAAAGAAGATTAAGCTGTGAGAATTAAAAACAAAGTAAGAGTATTGGGGAAATTTTTAAAAAATATTCATATATATTTCCATTGATATAGGGAAATGCAAATGTAAATATGCATATCAGACACACAAGGCTGTTAAGACAAAACATAATTGCTACCACTCTTTTCTCTGCTATGCCATATTTAATTTTTCCCCTGGTTTCAAATGAGATTAGAATTTTATCTAGGACACAGATTACCTTGATTTTTTTAAAAGTTTCTTTTAGTATAGCACAAAATTGTTACATAATTATTGGCTGAACTAATAATTATTGATAGAAATAATTTTAAAAATTTTTTGGTAAAATTAAAACTTTCCAATTTAAATACTGATTAAAGTGGAAAAAAACCAAGAAGTACTCTTATTACCTTAGAAAAGAACAAAGCATCTAGTAATAAATTATACAGGAATAAGGCAAAAATCAAAATAATGCCCAGATCTTGAGCTTATACAATGTAGAAAGAATAGTCATTATTTTGACTCAATCAGAAGAAATAAGAAATTAAACAACACAGTCATATTAAAACATGAAGTACACTAAAAGTAGATGTATTTCTATAATTTGGATTATACCTCTAAATAATTTCATTGTTTTCATTTTTGGTCTTTTAAAACAATGTGTAAAAAATGTTGGACATTTCCAAATTTTATATTAAAAAACCAAAGTATGTTCTGGGTGGTAAAAATGTAAAAAACTTCTTGTTGACATGCTGAGGTTAATTAAATGTTTTCATAATAATTCTTAAAGTTCAGTTTATATCTCCTTAGATCTGCTTTGCAGAAAAAACTCAAATTTTCCATTTATGAGCAGAACAGGATATGTTTCATAATATCACCAGTGTGGGTCTCAAAAGAATTAACTTATTGAACTCAGAATTCTCTACAAATTATAGCTGATACATAGCAGGCATAGTAGCACATGACTGTAATCCCAGCTCGCAGGAGGCTGGAGCATGAACATGACCATGAGTTTGAGACCAACCTGGGCTACACAGAGAGTTCAAGGCCAGCCTGCACTACAAAGTGAGCCCTGGCCTAAAAAAACAAAACAAAAAAAAAATTGTAACTGATACTTAGACACAGATGGATTTTTTTAAAAGACATACCAATCTTTACAAGCTGTCTAAAAAAATAATCGTATTTTTTCTGAGATTATGGGTATCACCAAAGATCAAATGGCCATTTAAATTCAAATCTTTTTTCAATTGCAAACACTAACATGTATGTGCTGAACAAATTAGTTTTTCTTAATCTAATGAACTGATGGAATATATTTATAATATTTGAATAAAAACTTTTTTTAACAGATTGCTTAGAGAAAAAAACCCTCTGAAACTTTTCAAAAAAGATACTTATTAAAGAAAAAAGGCAGTAACAGTTTTAAATTAGGCATTAAGCATGAAATAGCTTTTGAACTAGGCACACCAATTTCCAGACTACTGTATCTTTCAATTGCTTTGTAAAATTTATCTTCTTTACAGCTGAACTGCAAACAGTATCTACATAGAAACAGACATGCAAACACAACTGAAATAGTTTCAGTCGATTTATCAAGTATTCTGATATATTTTTCCCTGTGTATTGATGAAGATGTATGTCTACATAAGTAAGGAACCACATAGAAATATCCTTCATAAATAACGGATCCACAATTTTTAAAAATAAATGCTTGTGTGCATATTTGGACTAGCTTTGGAGAGTGTTCTATCTGAAGATCATCATCGCCATTCAAAATGGAAGCAAATCATACAACAAACAATGGGAAAGATCAAGGCAAAATTCACAAGACAAAACCTTTTATAAACATTTAAAATTATAATTAAGCAGACACTGATTTCCTGTTATTATCTAAACTAACAATTCTTTTCAATAACATTTTAAATGCACAGCATTTTCTCTAGATACAATTTAAAAAAGAAAAAGACAAGTACCTGTAATGGTTTGGTCCTTTAACTGCTAAATTATCTTTTGTTCTTAAATTATTTTCTTTCATCAGAAAACATATCTGAGTTATTTCAACACTGGAAACTTATTTCAGTGAAATTCTGTCAATGCAGGCATCCTATTTCTGGATGATTCCAAACATAATTAATGGGATATCCAGTTTTGTATATACGTACTAAATATGATTCAGTCAATTTTGTTGGTAACAGTTTTCAAACTTGAAGATTACTAGAAGATCACCTTACAAAGTCCTTCATTTAACAGGAAATTTGGAGATAGAGATAAACAAGTCACACATATAGAATTGGCATTGCTAGAATTAGAATCCTCACCAGAATTAGAGTCTCCCTTATATGATTATAGTTTCCTATTTTTCTGCTATTCTAGACTCTGCCTATCTATAGCCATAGTTATGGTAAGAACTGTGTGTAGCAATAAATCTTCATTAAGTTGCAGCTGAAAAACATGATTATACATAGCTGGTGATATCAGAGAATACCACAGAAGATGGAACTTTTGAGTGATGCAAGAGATGATGAAGACTTTTAAAGATACCCATGGTAAAGGGAACGAAATTACAAAAAGCACTAAGCTTGAAAATGTACAGGACAATGAGCTGTTAACCTCTAATGAACATAGACCGTATTGTCCTGGAGGGTGGGCAATACTGTTCGTCAGTTTAAAAGACGGAACTTTGACTAACAGGGTAGTGAAAATCCATAGAGAGTTTCCAGAGAGAAAACAGTGCTTGCTTTCAGTAGATTGTGGTGACCAAAGCCAAGCCAATCATAATCAGTTGGAGTTAATTCTTAGGTTAGGGTCAAAAGGGGAATTTTTTTCATTTCAAGTGCACCTGGAAAGAGAAATGCACGATGTGTAAACAGAAACAACTGAGATGATATTGAAAAGAGTCCAGTGTTTAAACCCCTAGAACCTACTATACTCTCTTGCCTGCAACAGTCAAAATGTTCTTTCACTTGAACTTACACGTTTCTTCTTACAAAGGAATGTCCATCTGATAGCAATGTCATGAGGGGAAAGAAACGATAAGAGAAGAGGAAAACGCTAAGAGTCTCTCACAGGATATATAAGGTCTTACTTTGAATATTCCAGTCGCAGTGGAGAAGCAAGAATTGATTCAGAGTACGTTTTGGGGGAAAAAAAGTAGTAGGAACACTAGCTACAAGTTAAACACTGAACGAAACACTTCTCAGCCATCATCTAATTAGTTCTTACAGAAACTTATGATGTAAGGAGATTTTTTTCCATTGAGAAAATATGAAAAATGTATTTGAGAGAAATTAGAGTGAAAGTAGCAAAATTAGAATTCAGACTAATTTTGAATTTCAGAACCCAGGGTCCTAATTTTTAAATGCAGGTTGTGGAACAGAGAAGACAGCATGGTGACTCTGAACTTGGAAACCAAGAGGAGAGGAACTCTAAGTGGGTGACACAATGAATGGATGAGGAATTCATGAGGAGAAAATAATTCAGGGAAATACTATCCATTTAATTTTATTCACATTAGATTTAAATTGTACCAGGAAATCAGTTGTCACAGTGTAGAAGCTAGCCTCACATCTCAGGTATAAATTTGGGGAAGATTTGCATAGCAGTGATAGTTTAAATCATTCACAACCAAAGGAATGTAGAGTAAAAGAGTATTTGTATCTAGGAAGAATAAATAGCAATCACAATTTGAGTGGAAGATAAAAACAGAATTAGCTATGCAGCATCATTTAAAAAAGGGAGCAATATATATTAATGGAAATGAATGTTCTTCAACAAAAATCATTTGCATGGACCAACACAGAGATAGATGCATTGATAGATACACAATACATACATTTGGATGTCCCTAAACTTTACATCTTTATCAACATATATGTGTGATTTATCATTTGTTTGACACATCTTAGGGTAAGAACTTGAAGGGAGAACTTCACTTATTCAAATTCCTTATATCTTTTAATCTAGTTAAAAAGTACCATATTTCTGTTATTCTGTACACCAGGTAGTTGTCATGTGTAAGAAGTTGTTGACATGGATGGACACGAAGACACTGATAACACTGAAGATTCTTCCGATTATTTCTGCTATTTCACCCACACATTTCAATGCATATATTTTAAATGACAAGAAGCCATTTCCCATTTTCTTAAACAGTATTCAATTTCTTGCTTATTAATTATATTTTCTCCATTGCTTAATTTTATATGATTATTTCTTTCTTTAAAATGATACTCAAATTACAGAACAACTCTTTAAAAAACTAAATTTTATTTCATTGATAAAATACTAAAGAAAAACACTCACAAAGTCACTTATTTTCAAGAAAAGTATTTGACTTCTTCCTCTTTGAAAATGATTTGATTAAGGAGAAGGAGTCATTTCCACGTTTAAACTAAATTTTATGTGTGAGATTAGGGAAGAACATGTTCCAATTTCACAATGCACGATCTGCTTAAGTCTGGAAGTTTCCTTTTAAAGAAATGTTTCTTTTACTACCCATAGTATTTAAAACTTCAAGGAAATACTAATTTGTTAGAAGAAAGGAGCTCATGAGATGGATCATAGTGAACTGAAGGAACTGCACGAATTGTGGATATTCCCTACCAAACTCAGCTACAAAGACAAAAGATCTACAGAGAAAGAATATAGACACAGTAGTTCATGGATGAATCAAAAAACAAGTTTAGAAAGTATGTTGGAAACATACTTGCCTAAAACACAAAACGATAGCTACGAGCAAATAAAGAAAAAACAGAAGAAAATAATTTCTAAGAGGTTTAGTAGGGCAGATGCAGAGAACAGATGTAGCTAAAGGAATTAAAAAAAAAAAACTTACTGTATCACAGTTTGCCCTTATTAAGTTTATCTCAGAACCTCCTAATCACCGGACAAGGAAAGAAAATCAATTATGATTTTAAGCAGTACTTTTGCATGAAATTTCTTCTGGATAAGGAAGAACATTAACGTTTGCTAGGAAGCCACATCTCTGGGCACAGAGCATTGAGTCTTGTAAATGGGATGTCTTTTCAAGGACTCTCAAAATTCTCTCTAGGTTGATAATGAGAGACATTGGTCCTTGTATAGCATCTAAAGCACAGAGGGTAAGGAAGTCTCAAAATACCCGACAGTTAGGAGGACAGACCCTCGCTTCCCAACACGTAATTACATTTTTGTCAGGAAAAGTCTATCTGGGACGATCACTATAGGAGTTTAGGACATTTAGCAGTAACCTTGGCCTCTACTCAGTACATGCTAGTAGCATTCCTTCAGCCCCTGTCATGAAAAACAAAAATTGTCTATATTTTCACAAGTTTTTATGGGATGAAGAGTTGGAGAGCAGGCTGGCTAGCCACGTTTCCTGTTGACAAATGTGCCTGTAGTAGTTCCATGAGTTTGAAAGTAGTTGAAATTAAGATTCTTGGTAGCTTACACAATAAAGACAATCGCTAAAAGTTTTATTAATATATTATAGCAAAATAGAAAATATTAAAAGCAAAAATCTGCATCTGGCATTAAACATAGTTCCTAAACATAAAATTGCTAACAACACATAAGCTTAAATTCTACATGCGAGTGGGTTAGGTACTCTAGTGGATGGTACGTATCTTCGCCTGGAGGGGTATGACTGTCACAGCACTAGCATCTGATTTCTTCTTCACTGGCTTTCCTGTACACTATCTGAAATACTTTTTTTTTGAAATGCTGAGTGCTCAAACTCAGGGTCTTGTGTATACTAGGTAAAAGCTCTGTCACTGAGCTACACCCTGGCTCTGTTTGATATTCATATTCTTACGTTGTTACCTAATTCACAAAGTACAGATCCATTTTTTCTTACCTTAAAGACTTGCCATTTTCATACTTCCCATATCCATCTGCAATTAGCATACTTGGATAAATGTATATATTTATACTGGGAATCTAATTCCAGACCTCACCAGTGCCAGGCACTGTGCCTCTGAGCTACATCCCTGGCCCTTTGGTAGAATATTTTAAATAAACTGATAACATTGCAGGTGTGTTCATTTCACATGTTACTGTTTACTTTTATGTACAATTTACTTTAATAGTTTATTATTACCATTTATTTTCATAAGAAAAATCAAAGTATTTAGAAAACACCTAAATTCTACAAGTAGGAAGAATATATTTTTAGAAGAATGACAAATCCTTTTTTAACTAAGACAAATTTTTTAAAAAACAAATTTTTTATAATGACACAGTTATGTGTGTGTTTACATTCACATCTCTAAAAAGAAAATTTATTTCCATAAAGTAAAAGAGGCAGGTGAGAAAACGTCACCCCCAAATAAATTATTTCATTCAAATTAAATTTAACTTCATCTCCTCTCTGAAGTATTTTGAAGGGAAAATACCTTTAAAATATTATGGAAATGGTATCCACTTGAATTTGTACCCTTGAATTCATTTGAGCACAAATGTAGTGGGCAAAAGTCTTTAACTGATATGATCAGTAAACACAATTCTTAGCTGGGTTAAATTGTACTTTTAGTCATCCTTTTAAAACTAGTTGGTTCCTACCCCACTTCTGAAAACAAGACTTTTAATAGTGAAGCTTTCTTTACACATTAAACTATGGCTATACCTACATTAAGAGAGGAGCAGAGAGGCAACCAGAAATAAATTATCTACTTAATCTGCTTCCATAAGTCATATATTGGCCCTCACCCTTTTTTCAGGTAGTGCACGGTGGGCTGCTGAGTTTAGACACTGTGTCAGCATTCTGCACTGAGAAACCATTTAGAGAGGGGAGTCATTCCTATGCCTCAGCCAGTTGCCTCCAATGCTCACTGATCCTTCATGTTAAATGTTTATCTACAGTGCTATATCTTCTGAAAGAGTGAAGAAATGCAGAGGAAGGGCAAGGCCCAGGATAAGAGGAGCAGTTCGGTTAAGTAAATTCATCCTAGAAATTTTATGGAAAATAACATGTTTATTTGGGAAGTTCAGTTTTCAAATATTCAGAAATAATTGCAAATCTATTGGGAAATGAAATAAGATATATGCATGTGGTACATCTACAGGAAATTATACTTCCACAAATTATTTTACATGGAATGTAAATTGGATACCACCTTATAAATGGCTGTTTCCCCTTTTACATTTTTTTATTTTAAAAATGAAAAAAGAATAAAAATGATGATAGTTTCAAAATAAAATAATAAGGAATTAACACTGGTTAATATATCTTATATTGTTATCTTCAGAGTAGGTGTTCAGATTACAAGATATAGGCGTGAAAAAAATGATCAATCGAACAATGAAAACACAAACTGTTCTTTCTGATGAACTAACAGAGATTAGAGCATACATATATGTATACATATATAGGTATATGATAGATAACTATACTACTAACCTCTGTTTTTCCTTTTTGTGAATAAAAAATCTTAACTAAAAAGAGGGAGCAGAGGATGAGAAATGAGAAAATATAGATATTAATGTTTTCAAAATATTAACATTGCCTCAGGATTCTTATGATTCATGTTTCTAATAACTACTGCCAGCAACAAAAGAACCAATTTGGTCACTTAATTCAAATAAAGGAATACTGTGTTATAAATGCTGAATTTTATTTAATAAACATTAACACTAAAACATGAAAAAATGAATGCTTAAGATAGTAACATCTTCTTAGTATATTATAGGTTTTCCTTAACCTAGATTCCTGTAGAATATATTATAAAGTTTTCCATAAAGAAAGTAAAATTAAAAATTTATTATTAACTAGAAGAAAATAGAAAGCTCTAAATTTTCCCTTCAAAACAGAGACACTGACAATGAACCCCCAAATTAAAAATCTACATACCCATCAAGTATCATGATGCCTGTGATATAAAACATAAAAGTGAGGTCCTGGGTTCCACTGCTAGCATAGATAGATAGATAGGAGGAGATGAGTTGCTTAGACCTGTAGGGAACTTAAGTTTTAGAAGAAGTGGATGTGTTATTTTCAATAAAAGCAATAATATAGGGTACTATGGTCTGAATGTCCCCGGAAAATTATTAGGTTAAAGTCAAAGACAAATGAGATAGTATTAGGAAAAGGGGCTTTGGGGAGGTAGCTAGTCAGGAGGGCTCCACTTTCATAAATAGGATGAGTGCTCTTATAAAGGAGAACCCAGAGAACCAAACAGCCTTTTTCACCAAGTGACTCAGCTCTAAAGAGCAGAAAGTGAACTCTCACCTTGGAGTGTGAGTTTCCCAGCCTCCAGAATAGAAGACATTTCTATAAAACACCCGGTTTATGGAAGAAAGCCACGCCACCCTTCCATGAGCAAGTGGAAACTCTGCTGCCCAGAGAGAACCAGGAAGGAAGCCATGCGACCTCTCATATGAGAGCCACCACGCCAGCAGAGAGAGAAGACATGCCTTCCCTATGGTAAGCAACTGGCTGATTTGGAGGAACACAGGCTGAGATGATAACAACTAAAGTAAACAAACAGCCTAATGCTTGTACTGTTTGATTAATTTTGCAAGCCTAAAACTGGTAACCTGAGCAACTATTTAGAGGACAACAATATGCAATATAGTAACTATGGTAGATTCCCTGTTTTGCTTTTGAAATTCAATATCAGGTTTTCACTACTTTGTTACATTTCATTTCATAGTTCTATTCTATTCCCCTTAAAATAAAAAATTAAAAAAGAAACCCACCCAGTTTATGGTATTTTATTATAGCAGCATTAACAGATTAAGATGCAACGTATCAGAAAAATAACTTGGGAGCATGAATATTAGGTTAAAATATTCCTAAGAACACATACGAATTTATAACAATGATGAATATGATATTAATATTAATTAGGTGCTGTATGGTGAGAAATATTTCCATTACTTTGGAAAATTATTTTAATCTCTAGGTACTAGTAAAAAATGGAAACATTTTCACTATTTAGAAATAAGAAAACTAAAGCTCAGAGAAATCATGCTTGCCAAAAGCCACATATACGATAATAAGTAGTAATTCTATGATTCTATGGATCAGAGAAAATCCTCTAAATTATTCCTTCCTTCACTTTATCTTTATAATGGCATTGGGTATAGTCTTGATGCAATTATCACCTGATACATTTTGAAATTTGAATTTCCACTAATGTTTCTGATGTAGTCTCACAAGTATCTATACAGATAATTTATTTTATGGAACATAACCAAAGGCCATTCAAGTCAAGACCCTTTGGTAAAAGTGAATGCAATTAGATAATGACACTTTAGTGTAAATATTACCCAATCCTTAAAAGTATTTATTTTTGTTGACTCAAACTAATTCTACAAAAATATTACCAGACAGTTCTGAGAAAAGCAAAGGTATAAAAACTAATGACTTGAAAGAAGTAAATCATCTAACATAAATATTCAAAATGAAGTTTTTCTTTGAAGTTTTAAGTGCAAACTAATGGTAGTGCTTATAAAACTATCAAGGTGGGACCTTCACAGTCACCAAAAAGTATTTTACAGAGTTGAGATTTGTTGAGAACTTAAATGCTGAAAAAATATTTAAATGGTATGACAAAAAAAAGGGAGCCATAGGAGCCATAGAGCCTAGCAAGAGAAAGAACACTGAATTATCATGTTTTCATAAGCGGTGTACTGAATCAATATGCAAAATGAGAAACACACCTAGATAAGCAGGGCTTTCCAGGTTACGGGGTTGGAAGATACTTCATTGCTCTGCTTAAAAATTAAAATTTTCTCTGCTGACCTACAAATTCCTTTGAGTAGACTTTAGCATCTTCCTATGTGAATGTGGGAAATTTTCCTGTAACCTGTCTTACCAATCATTTCCTTATCATTGGTATTACCTCTAATCTCTAGTAAGAATGGTATTTGTGAAAAAAAAAGTTTTTTTAGAAACAAAAGTTACATTGTTTCAATAGCATCATTTTGAGTAGCTCAACAACAAAACCCTCAGGAATTTGTCAAATAGTGAGTGTTAGAGCATTATCAGTGTCTTCAATTTTCTTTCTTTTTTCAATAAATATAAATCATTGTATTATATAGTTTTATAAGAAGCATACATAAATGATAAATATTTGAACATTAATGTGTACATGTATTCAATTTTCCATTTATGTGATTTATCAATTCTTTTTTTATTAAATATGCTTTTTGATTGAAAGTAAAAGACAAACACTCTCTACTGGAATTCTTAAGGAAAGAAAAAATAAATTCCTGATCTGTAGCTTTCTCTTCTTATATTTTGGTCTTGCTTAAGAAATAGAGACAGGTAAAAAGAAAAACATGTTTCTCAGTAGCTGTGATGATTTTCTTTCATAATTTTTCTTCATTTGAAATGCAGAAGTTAGAAGGGGTGCATGAATCTAATTTGCGGATGGGTAAAAGGTATAATATAATTTAATGCTATCTTCAGTCTTTGCTTTTTAATGTATATTTTTTACATCACAACAAGACCTTGTTTATGGTAGGAGCAACAAATTTGCACATGCATAATAAAGCTTTAAGAGCTAAAGTGACATTTGTTGTAGTGTACGCCTCTTCTATGTGACTTTCAAGGACATGTACATCAAAATACACTCATTAACTAAATTATTTAAACAACACTTTAAGACAAAATTATTTAAAAGATAATTTGTTAAAAAATCATATATACTTTATTTGGACACAAGTAAACTAAACAAGAAAAATATGTCTCAGAAATATCAGATTTTTTCACTCCTTATGACTACTGTTTTTTCACTCTCTTATGTTTCAAGATAGAATAAAATTATAAATGTAGCTGTGTATAAAACAGACTCAGAATTTGCCAATGTACTAAAGATTTTAAAATAAGGAATCTTAAAGTGCAGGAAACACTCCTCTAAAGACTGTTTTTAACCATTACAATAATTTGACATTTTCTTCCATACTGCACTTGTACATTTTGAGGTGAAACTATATGCAAATTCTCACACAGTCTTGAAACTCGAATTTAAAATAAAAGACATTCAAACGAAACTGCTGCATATATATTCTTATTTTGCTATAAAGTACATTTTGTCAATAAATTTACTGAACAGTTATAAAGCAGAATATATTCCAAAGGGGACATGAAGGGGTGCATACAAAAGGATTAAAGCATATGCTGGTAGTTACAATGATGGAACTAATTACTGAGGATGACATAAATACACATACACACAGATGTGTGCATACATATGTGTGCATGTTTGTATGAAACAGTCTTTTATATTTTGTATTAATATTGCTTACATGTATTAAAGCTATCCAAATTAGGCAAAAACATCAACTTAATATTTTTAAAAATCACTCTAAAAGTTAGAATGTTTATCATGTTAAAAATATCATGGGTATTCTTGCATTGTTCTTTGTGCAGGCATACGGCATGGGAAGGTTGGGACCTGGTGGCAAGGGATATGTTCTTGGAACATACTCCCTGATTTGTTCTAGAATATTCCAGAGTTTATACTAGTTATGGTACTTGGCATATACTCAGACTTAGATCCTGATTCTTCAAATGGGTTGCAAGTATATGGAAGTATATGAAAGGGAGTTTCTCAAAAACCATGATGCTATCCTCACCTGGAACAGCAAAGGCTGCTGGCATCAGGTGCCTTTGTGGCAAAGCAGGGAGGCTGGCCTCCAAGAGGGAGAGCCACAGGTCACACCCTGCTCTAGGAAGTCACCTTGGATGCAGATAAACTGAACTTAAAAAACAAAAAACTACACTAAAGGAACGAAACTTAGCTCGTATCTATCTGTTGGCGTCTTCGATCATTTGTTTCCCTGTCACAACAAATATAACTGTGACGGTATTTCTCAACACCTACTAACATGGGATTGAATTTTAAGATTTTGTGTTGAATTTTCTCAATACCAGCAATACCAGTAACATCATGTTCTCGCTGACTGTTAAATGTATGGATTTAGATACTTTTAAGAGCAATTACGAAGCCCACAGTGTTTATAGGGTTTTGTTTTTGTCAGAACTATAACTGTGATTTCACTAAAAACGGTTTAAAAGTTAACTTATTCAGCACTCACAATTAAGCACATCTGTTAATTTAAGTCAGGCATAAATCCCACACTAAAGACCTGTCTCCATTATTTCTGTAATGCTGGACAATGTGATCTGCTGTTACAACTTCAAACACGCAAACAGCATTTCAATGATTAGGTCTCCGCATTTTAACCAAAGGGATTCTCTGAAATATGTAGGTGGATAATTTGAGTAAAAAGGCATGCAATCATCGAAGTAGAAAGATGAGCTTTGAAAACAGGAGCATTTTAACCTGAGTTAGCAATTATTTCCACTCTCCATTTTGCTTCATTCCACGTGGACAGTTTTTAACCATTAGGTTGGTTGATTCTTTGACATTGACCAACCACATAACATCATCACGACCATCACATAAAGGCTCATGCAACAATTTTATAATAGCTAACTCATGAACAAATTTAGGGAAAACTTTTAAATTGAGTAGCAATGATGTAGAAACCATTCATGTTGATTCAGCTTTTAAAATCACCTCATTTTACTCATAGAATAAGGGTATAAGTTTCTTCCCTTGTCTCCAAATCAAGACACAAAAAAGTAGAATTTACTTACACTGAACGATGAGTTGTACCAAGGCTTCTCTTGGCTTGACGTTAAACCCATTGTATTGGCTGGTCTGACATCTGTACATTCCTGACATTTCCCTAGACACGTTCACAATCCTCAGGGTCCCGTCATAGCTCTCCATCTGCATTGACCCATCAGGCATTGCAACTTCTTTGTCTGCTCTAGACCACAGGATGATCGGTTTAGGCTTCCCAGTTACTTGACATTGCAGCTCTATTGTGTCTCCTTCTCTGGTGACCAAAGGTGATTTTTCCTGTGGAACAGTCAGATTGGGTGGAACTTGAAATGGGAAAAAGAAAATTTTTCAAGGTTAGTATAAACTGGTAAAGCATATTCAGACACAGAAAATCATAAGGAAACAATTCTGCTGGTTGAAGAAATGTGACAATTCAGACGACAAAAACAATATATAGACCAAGGGGGGAAAAATGGAACCGTTCCCCACATAAATGAGTCATAATTATTTTATTAAGCATTCTCAAGGGGACTTCAAACAGTATCACGATAAATAAAGTTTTCCTTGTAAAGTAAATGGTCAATCTAAGAAAAATCTATTCAATGGCTTGTCTTTACTGGCCATTAAAATGGTCTTTTTATAGAAAGGAGATTGTGTTTCCTGAAAGTAAGATTCAGGAATGCAAACAGCATCAAATGCTAAGTATGAAAACTAGAAAAACAAAAAAGAAAAACCTGGGAAACAAAATCAGGATTTTTAACTGGGGCTCAAAAATCATTACAAAATTGCAAAAATTTATGGTTCACTTTATCCCTGGTGGGCATGGAATGGAATAACTTACTGCAGTGTTATATTTTTTGAGTCTCCTACACAATCTATTGGATTTTTGTTTATTTGACATTTGTATTTCATGTAAGTTCACTTTAAAACACTTTGAAGTCATAGGAATAGTTTACAGTGGTGTTGCTATTGTTTTAAAAAAATGAATTTACGTTGTTTCCAAAATATATTTCAGAGAATATAACAATCATTTTACTCAAGAAAAATATTTTTATTGTACTAAGAGTATTTAGCAGAAAATTAGATTGATTTTTGGGGAAACTTATTTTACTGTGCTGGAATATGTTCATATTTAGATTTAGTGATAAAATAATATGAAGGAAGTATTTCAAAATATTTCAAAATGACAAACAGTACCACTTATTTTATTAGAACATCTTTATTTTTATATATAATTGTGCCTCATTTTAAATGGGTCTTTGCAGTAGAGGATCTATCAAAAA
>RJWT010002993.1:0-38255 GCA_004365215.1 Cuniculus paca
AATTAGGTAGCAATCTGTTAGATGTCCTTGGGTCCTACCTCAGTACTTGGTACAATGATGGTATTCAACAACATTGCAATACATGAATGACCAAATACCAAAATACTTGTTACATTATAAGTGCATGGTTCCTTTTGTTAGCCTATGAATTCCTTTACACAGGAACTTATAATTATTTTTAATTATAGACTGCCTAGTAGTGATGCTTTCCTCTAAAGTACCTCCTTTGGGTCATGTGGAATTATGTTTCCTCATAAATTTAGAAAGTGTAACATTGGGTCAGGGATTTAGCTCAGTGGCATAAAGTGCCTGCCTGGCAAGTGCAAGGTCATGAGTTCAATCCCTGGTACCAAAAAAAAAAGTATAACATCTATTGCCTAATCTCTAGTAAATAGTAAGCGACAATCTTTCACTACCAGAAAGATAGATTAAATGAATTATTTAGAATTTTTTCCTTTTTCATTTCAAAAATATTAATAAGCAAATATTACACAAACTGGAAATTCAGACAGTGGTTACACTTTGTTCTTTGTCATCACTGCCTCCATTTCATTCTTATGAAATTATCAGTGTACTTGGGGAGGTCCCAAAGAAATGAACCATACCTAGTGTGAACAATTCAATCCTTTCTTTTGAGTCCACATCCTTTAGTTAGCAGACCAACACAGAAACCAGTTCCCTCCTGCAAGGATTCCTGCTTTGCCAAGCCAAATAGCAAGCACAAAAATGAATGAAAGTGGTGCCCAGGCTCTGCCTCCAAGCCCTACCTTTTATTGGCAATAGGACTTTCTCCTACTTCTTGTGCCTTTCACAGGATGCTCACTAACCTCCTGTGGAGTTTCCAAGTTGTCTGACAAGGGCCGTTGGCGCCCAGCTAGATTTCTATTGCAGCATTTCAATTTCTCCACCCTTCCCCTGGTAAGAGTAATTTCTGCTAGTCATACAGAAATTCACAAATTATGAAATTTCTGGAATTAATGGCTTCTTTTTTTATAGTACAATGTTTTACTATGCATCCTCCAACCAAAATTCATATACCTTAAACACGAGTAAATATTATCTTCCCTCTGGTATGCAGTAGATATTTTCAGTACTTATTGTAATACTGAAATGTTTATATAACAACCCAGATATATTCTATACCTTTTGACATCACCTATAATGTGTATTGTCTTTCTCTAGAATCCCTGTTATATCGATAGAGGGATGGTTTCCAAATTACTTCCTTTGGATTAATAGTCAACTATAAGTTTCTCACACTTTTAGAGGTTTCCTCTTCTGGTCTATGTTTCAAAGAGGGAATCTAGGTAATGTAGGGCCTTAATTATCTTCCTTTGCTATTTTCCTTTTCTCTACCACAAACTAGTTATTTTGGTCTTTCCCTGAGGAACCTGTCTATGGCATCTGTTGAGAAGACACTGGTCCTTGGCATGGAGCTAGCTTAACAACTTCTGTTGCTTCCTTGTCCAAATTTAGTACTTAAGTGTCTCCCTCCCAAGGCATACAGAATTATTTTGATCTCCCAAAGGACACATTCAGTCTCAGGGTAGCAGCATGCCACATTCAACCTACCATCTTGACATGGAGTTATCACCGTGTATCACATGGTGGGTGCAATATTGCTCTAACACATGTAAAAAGAAACAAACTCTGTGAGGAGGTGGTTCCCATATTCACTGTCTGGGAGTTGTCTAAAACGATGCATTTCTGCCTCCCACTTTCACTCTTTGAGGTTTTGGCCAAGAGAGAAAAACTAGACAATAATGTCTGACTTCTTGTTTCTCTTCTTCCTACCTTCCTGTCTCCATGGAAAAACAAAACAAACAAAATGCTCAGTACCCTGCTAAGAACTTCCTTAAAATAGATTCCAATATTTCTTTATGACTTCCAATAAAACTCCAAAAAGATAGCCTGCTAGCCTTGTTTTTTGATGTTTACATTGAAAAATAAAAATCGATGATCTTTTTTTGGCAATAATATCTTTTACTTTTCGGAATTAAACATAGAACACTAAATATCCCTTGTATAACCACCTATTCTTATATTTCTTGACTCTGAAAATGTGGATTTTTTTAAATGAAACATTTATTTTTTAAATGCAAAATGGCTACCATATATATCTTACTATCATTGAAATAGGGAGAAAGGCTGGGTTCTGGATGTCCTGGTACCACAGCAGCCCCAGCATGGCGTGGTTTCCAGCAAATCAATGTTTCTTTTAAGAAAATTGTATCTCAAGATCATTCGATTACTATGAAATCTAAAAGTCATCTTTGAGATTCAATCCCAAGCCAAAAGCCTTCATGGTTTAGTCTAGATGACAGAAGGGCTTCAGGAAAAGGTGATTTTAGAGAAAATGAAAAATACAACTGATAAGCATTTATTGACAATATGAAAAAGAAAATTTCATGTTGAACTTATAACCTGTACCATGAAGTCACTACAGAGAACTAAAAAACAGAAATGAGATGGAGAAAGTCTTAACAAACTCCAAATGAATAGAAATAATTTTTTTAAAAACATTTGGATATGATGATTTAAGCTAAAATGTGCTATTTAAAGAATAAACTCAAGCAAGATGTGTTGAACCTGCTACAGGCCAGACACTGCAGACAAAGAAATGAATAAAGATTACAGTCAAATTCATAATCATTTTCATATCTCTTTCCTGATTATATTATTTCATTATTTTTATGATTGTTTATGTAATACACTGATGCATATTAACAGCAAAGCAAGAATAAATCCTTTATTTTTTAATTGTATGAGTAACACTATGTAATTTTCCTTTTTCTAGTATTTATAACCTCATCTATATAAAGACATCAAAATTCAATGCATTTAGGTAACCTGTGCAAGGTCACACAAGTTGTAATGAATTAAGACTTAATCCAACTTCCTTGACATTGAGTCTGCTAATCTTCCACTCTACCATCTTGCATTTCCTTATAAGCAGAATATTTCCATGAAATGATTTAACTTTCTACCATGAAACCAGGGAACACTTAGTTCAGAACACTATACATATAAGCAAGTTTTAGATAGGGATTTAAGAGACAAGACCAGACACCCTATTCTAATGAACACACATTAACACACATACACACACACACACTGCACATTGCTGTCTTTTAGGTTAACTGCTTGACCCTTGTACCCCAGTATTCTTTTCAGACTAATATAACACTAATATTTCAGCTGAGTACTTGCCCTCTTTACCCTGCTTTCCTGTAGCAGATACGTGGAAATGAAGGCAAGCTATCATGGACTGTGGGGTTGAGGACAAGCATTGGGTATGCTGAAGCAACAAACTAGAAGCATCTTAAAACCTGGATTCTGTGGAGTTGACCTACAATCTGGATTACTTTGGCCTCAACTGTTAGTAGACTGAAAAATAAACTTTGATCTTATTGACATCACTTTTACTATTGGTATCTGTTACATTAGTTGAACCTATACTCTGATTAATATGTTTATCTTCTCAAAACACTTTTGAGCATATGTTGTGATTTAGGAACCACTGAAAGTTCTCCAGAGCATAAAAATGAAATCCAAGCCTAGCAATCATGAGTTTTCATACTCTGGCTGATCTCTTACTGTCTTCTCATTATCTCCACTCTTTCTTTCCACTCCAGTCAGATCGATGGGTTCATCATTTCTAGAACATCTCACAGAGTCTTTGCAATAACCACTAATTTTTAAAATCCATTGCATTCTCTCAATGTACTGTTTATAGTCTATCTTTGAAACTGTCCTCAGAAAAAAATGCTTAAAAGGGATGTTTTTGTTGAAAAGGAGAAAGCAGAGAAGAGTAGAAAGAAAAAAAGAGAAACAGGGGAGGAGAGAAGATATAAAATGAAAGAGTAGAGTAAAAGAAGAAGGAGCAAACAATGAAGAGTGAGTGACTATTATATTTTAATAATGTTGGTTATGATTCAGTAGTTGTATGACAGGGGTTCAAAATAGAAACTGTAAAGCTATGTAGAGTGGAAGGAAGCCTATGGACATAAACATGATTTGTATCTTTCTGAACTTTCTATTTTATTGTTTATATTTGTTCCTTGAGAAAGCAGTTAGGCAAATGAGAAACATTAGGAGTTTTGTTTACACTCAAGCACTGAGCTATTTTCTCCTCATGTAGAGTAATTTGAATAAACCACAAATTAATTTTTTGTCAGCAGTGCCAAATGTCTTCAAGCATTTCAGGATACTCATCCTGGACTATTTGGAAACACATTTACTTTTCAAGGTAACCTTGTTGAAAATTAAAATCTCAACATATTGGTATATTTGAAAGGAACTCCATTTTGCTTTCCTTTAGGACTTTCTGTGTTGTTTTTTTCCAACATAAAATAACAGTTTTGTCTAGGCAGCATGTTAAATGACCCCCTTGCTTAGAGAAAGTTTACTTGCATATTGAAAAAGGCAAGGTAGAAAACATTAGCAAAAGAGTCCTATGAAATAGTGTAAGTTTGTAAAAGACGATTTCATAAAGTGGTGGTTAACCAAAAGCCATTAAATTTAACCTTTGGGTAAATAAGACCGAACAATTGGAATTTTTTTCTGACTTGAACTTTCCATATGTGTTTATCCCCAAATCTATATTTCCAAGTGTTCCCAGTGCTCTTGCTGGGTATACCTTTATGAACAAAAAGTTTCCTCCCATCTACCCTAATACCAAATGCAGCAGCTGCTCCTCATGGTAAGTAACACAAGTACTCTCTACATACAAATAATGGAGTTTCCCTTGTCAGGCACTGAACCCAAAGCAACTGCATATATAGCTGCCTTGAGATCACATTAAGCCTAAGGAAAAAGATAACATGCGCTAGCTCAAGGGATGTGGTTTAAGATGATTCCTTTGTCCTGTGTGATCAGGAAAGAGCAAGTGCTCTGAAGAGCAGACTCAAACTACACATTTTATTGTACAGAGAAAGACGTATTATAATATCTTTAAGCTGGGATGTTTCCATTCTACCCAAACGTAGTATCATCAAAAACTCAAGTCTGCTTTGGATTTATATTTTCCATGACCTCTATAGTACACCATAATTTACTGAGATATATAACAAAGATAAAAATACCTGACATTCCCTTCTTTGAAAGATTAAAAATATGATTCATGATTAATGCCAGAAACTCTTGCTATGGTACTGAAGGTACTTTATGAATAACAATAATACATTTGTATCATGCTTTTTAGTATCAAATTTATTATTTCATAATGCATTGTTGTTTATGTGGTATTGTCTTGTTACATTTTTGGAAAAATGTATCATTTTGTATTACCAGTGCTTTGATTCACATTTGATTCAACAAGCACTAAATTTTGCGCTGCTACTTTCTAAGCTCATGTTACACTGTAAACACATTTACCAAAGTTAACCAGTCTTTTTCCACCACAATATATGCAAATGAACCCATCGTATCATAAATTTCATGTCTATCACACTAATAAACTTATTTCTGCATGTGATATTTTCAGTAAAAGAAAGGATGTTAAAATCTTATCTAAGTTAATTGAAATTTGTCAATTAAAAAGATTCTCTTTGAAAATGGTTCTGCTAACTAGGATAAGATTACATGTTTTCTCTTTTTAACCAAGTCCCCACTTCTAATCACCAGACATGTTATAGAAGAGTTCTCATATTATATTCAAAGTACATTAACAAAACTATAGCAACAAAGGACAGCGTTGCTTTCTTGTACACAAGGGACTATTCTCCCTTGACATTTTGGTTTGTGCTAATCCGCTGAGGTTTTCCACAGTCAAAAACTATCTTTATGTGCCTTTGGCTTTTGTAACTACTTGCTGCCCACTCTTCTTGTTTCACAGGCACACCTCAAGGTCTTTTAGCCAATTACTCATGTCTCACAATTAACTCTTCCCCTGGAATACACTCTTGTGTCATCTTTTTCTCCCAGACAATCTGCTCTTCTCCATAGATGGTATGTCCAAACAACTCCAATTTGTATTCCGTGACCTTTGCAACATCCCACGTACCCTTTTAAATGAATGTTTTACTCATACAATCATGATACATTTCTTCTTTCCCTAAGATGCTCTGCATTATACAGCTTAGAGAGGAGCATGGTAGTTTTTTAATCATAGGCTTAATAACCAACTTTACTGGATGCTTTCAATGTTCTTAATACCATGATGGGAATCTTCTTAAAATCCCATTACAACTTTTGTAGTAATGGCCTTAGATACTTTTAATGACTTGCCCAAATATTCTGTTCATAATGAGTCAAACAAAGACTTTAACTTATATCCATCAGACTCTGTATAATTCGCGGATAAGCAAGGAACAAAATGCTTACACCCCATAACTCAACGGAGAGTTTACAGAATATTAGTCACAAAGATGTTTGAAGAGCCCCCCCACCCCAAAAAAATATCAGAAGAGAAAGCAACCAACTAGGGAATTTCCATTTACAAGAAGTTCTTATAATTCCCAGAACTGGATGCACCAAGTCAACAAATGATGTCCTTGGATCCAGAAACTAGAGACAAGGGAGAAGGTGATACACCACAGGCTCATAGAGTGGGAGTTTGGCCCATGGAAGAGCAAGCTATCTGGTGAGAGCTGGATTTCCACAGAAGATGCAGTTACTCAACATCCCTAAAGCAAAGAGAGGTGGAGATAAGCACCCTAATTATTTTTCCCTCTCACCCTCCTGTCTTGTGGCCATGCCTTCCAGTGTCAATCCTAGGAAGCATGTGATTTACATGGAAGGATGGAAAGTAATTCACATAGATGGCTTCTCTGCAGCACTGACAGGAGGATAGGGACTGGACTTGAGAATACACAGGAAATACCCCACTTGACTCCAAAACCAAGCTAGCTTCTTTAAGCCAGGACTCCTGCCACCTATCATCTGCATCCAATTGTAATCACTGACAGCAGCCTGTGTCTGCGAAAGAGTGTGTCCATTGAATAATGTCTGTTCTTCCTCCAAGCACTTCCAAGCACCTTACCAAGTTACTGAATGTAACTTTCAAATATTAGTGTGCTTTAGCTTTTCCTCTTCAATGATTGATTAAACCAATCAAATTATCTGCAGCTTGGGTAAGTATAAACATAAAGAATACAACTAAAGTAACTAGAAACTAAAAAGCAAGGTAATGCTTTCCCATTACCCATAAGGACATGAGAACAACATAATTTTTAATTTTGGTCATTATATGACACTGTTTTATAAAATTATTATTAAATCAGTTCCATAATTTGAATGACCAGAAGTTTACCATGCAAACCAAAATTAAATGTAGCTAGCTTGAGGGTCTTCAGAGAGTTCACTGTTACTTCCTACTAGCCCAAATGTCTCTCCTAAAGAAGAAAATGTCAGTATCACTTTAATGCTGTTGAAAACTCACTTGCTTGGCCTTTTTGTTACAATTGATATTATTGTTGGAATTCATTACTTCTCAAGTGTCCTCTATTTAATCTATTTCACATTCATAAGGAGTATGAAATCCAAAACCAGCACAGGCTCAATTATCCTCATTACTTGATCTTAAATGTAATTCCCTAACATATAGAAGAGGAAATATTTTGGGGAAATGTCCATGGGTCTGAAGCATCAGAGTGACAAAGTTCCCAATGTTGGATATTCATCTAAACATATTTAACTCCCTTCATTATAAAATTACATGAGGAATGTCATAAGAACGCTCTTACTAGCAGAATTTTAGGTATTTCCTGTTCTCGAGGGCAGAGAAATACTGCAAAATCAACATTTTTTAATGACATTTCAGTACTGTCTCTTTTGGCTGAAAATGGAAAAAGCAAGAGACATATGAAAATGAAAAGAAAAAAGGCTAATTAAACATTTTGAACCTGTAAATAGTTGATTTTTTATGTAAGCCTTTAAGCCAGATTGTATTTTATACAAACAAGTTTGCCCATCCTTGGTGACAATACCATGAATAAATTAAATATGTAAATATACCTACTTCCTCTAAGTATAATTCTGTCATGATTACTATAGTGAGAAATGAGTATTACCATTTCAGTGTAAAGACCAAACACTGCTTAATTGTCTGGTTGTTTCTACATTTTAGAGTAAATGTCTATCTGCTACTCTCACTTGGAATACAATCTCAGATAAGTCCATCTGAACTGGTGGCAGATTCTAATGTTTATTGAAGCCTGTAAAATGAATTCATATTGAATATGATCCCTTGGTCTGAAAGTTGAGTATCAAGCCAGCATAAACTTCAGTTCTTCTGGCAGTAAAATTAAGAATTTCTCTCAATTTCAGACACCCTCCCAATCATTACCCCATCTCTTTCTGTCTCTGTCTCTCTATGTCTCTCTCTGTCTCATGCATGCACACACTTTCACACATACACGATTTTCTTCTATCATATTACCCAGAAGATTACTATAAGGAATAGACTGCTCCTCATTCCTCTCCTGCCCCTAGTCTACTCTGTTTCAAGAAGATACTGATCCCTTCAGATGTATTCCCCAAGTCTCCAGTTAGCTTGGCTTTGGCTAACGAAAGACATCTTGCAAAGATGCTGGAGGGGAGAACAGGAGAAAATGTAAATCTTGAGTATATTTTTACTTGTTTCCGCTTTGGGGTGCATCTCCAGCATGGCTTTATGGTAAGAGAGGCCAACTAGAGTCCCAAATTCCCCAGCCCTATGATCCCATAGAAATACCCTTCCCTTTTGTCTCTCAGGGTAGGTTTCCTGTGTTGCCGTGGTAGATATCTGAGTTACTTCTCTGTTCCCTCATTTCCTCTGCTTCTCTGTTTTATATTTGATTTCTCATATCTTACATCATTATATACATAGTGGGTACTGATTAATACAAATAGTTTCAATCAAGGCTTAGCGAGGATGATAAGCCACTGCTTTCTATTACCCGTCACAGAAACCAAAGCCATGACAGAAAGTCTTTGTCGTGTTCCTGTTCATTTGTGCCTCCAGGGGACTCAATGTTCTCTAGAGAAATTACTATCTGAGTTTTGCGTTCTTTTCTTCCAAAATGAAAGGAATTCTGGCTAATACGGACCATAATACACCCGTTAACCCTACTACAGAATCTTTTGACTTTTCCTGTAATCAGAATAATCCATCCCCTAACACAGTCCCCACCAAAATATCACTTCTCACAGCAAAGACAGGAATAGTCCATCTGAAATTCTAAATCAGAAGCTGTATCTATTCCACCTTGTGGCAGGCAATAGGCTGGAGTGGCCAACAACTTCCCAGGAACTTCAAAGGGAAGCTCAGTTGCTTATAGATGCCACAGCACAAGTACTTCCTAAGGCCCAAGAAGTCTCACTCCAGCTCTGCTGGCCCTGAGAATTCTAGCATGCCACCAGGAGAGCTAACTCTAAAGCCCCAAAGTCTGTAGATTGCAAACACACTCATCCCCCAAATCTACACCTCACTTCCACAGGGGTTCCCAGGAAGCTCTCCCAACCAGAATCTCCAAAACTTCAACAGTCAGTTTTTTGGTACTTACTTCTTTAACAATAGGAATTGAAAACAGTCCCTGAGCCAAATGGAAGTAGACCACTGTCATTTCCTCTGCTCCCTACTCCCTTGTTCAAGCTCACTTCTTCCTCCCACCTCTCCCCATCCAAAACAGGTCAAATGTCAAAGTATTCAGAGATACAGTAATCCTTTAACACTAATATGAGTAAAGTAACTAGGGAGAGGAGGACATTGTAGAATGTGTTATATGATTCAGCTTCTGGCCTTCAAATATCCCTGCTTACTGAGAGACATAAAGGTGTAAATAAAAGTAGTATATGCTAACTTAGTAATATGTACCAAATGCCATGCATAAAGTGGAAGAGAGAAGCCCAGCCAGCTCAGGAGAAAGGAAGGTCATAAACATTAAGGTTCAGAGAATATTAATGTGTTTGATAATTACTTAAAAATCACATTCACTTTCATCACAGTGTCTACATCAGTGTAGGCTGCTACAACAAAGTACCACACAATGGAAAACAAATAAACAACACAAATTTATCTAATGGTTCTGAAGGCTGGAAGTCTAAGGTTAGGGTGACAATAGGGTAGGTTTTTGCTGTTATAAGTACTTTAAAGTAGAAGAATAATCTGGGAAAATAGCATTTAATTCTGAATTCATAAACCTGATATTTACCTTTATGTTTCGCAAAACTTTCATAAAATACTCTAATTTCATTTTTCCTGGTGGATTTTCTACTTTTTAAATGAGGCATCAATATGTACAACTGATTTTTAGCAGTGCTGATAAAATACAATAGCATAAATATACATCCTTATAAAGTCAACTGGTTCTAGCTTTTGGCTAGTCAGTTAATCTTGAGACGCGGCATTTACAGAATAATACCTGCACTTTGACTCAACGAATTCTTTTACTTTCTTCTTCCATTGATGCTGTAAAATTCCAATGCAGGCTTAATCTTCAACAAATACATAACTAGAGTGTCTTGTTCCTGAGCTGCATGTACATTTAGCTCATGAGAAGGAATGATACTCATAGTAATGTGAAGAACTTCCGGAGGAGTCTTTATGAGCCACGATTCCCATATTAGTCCTTTTTTGGGGGTGAAACAATTCTAGGTTGCATACTTGAAATGCTTTCAATCGGCAGCTTCACATGCCAAGCTAAATCTGCTTTCTACTTCCTTAGTCAAATCTCTGAGATTTGTTAAGCACCATAGATGTTTTCGACTAGTCAGTCTCTTTGTAGAGTCAGATGTTCCTATCCTATACTCTAAGCAAGTTGACTTGTACAAAATCAAGCAACTAAACTGCGGGCAGCTTTCTGTCAGCTGGGTTTATGTCAGCCAACTCTACACCATTCAGTTTGGATCGGGCAGTTTGACAAATCATTATACATCACTTTGAAACTCTCAGTGAGCCCATTCATTATTCACTTTAGTCTCTGAAAATTAGTAAGCTACTCTAATACACCAACACCTTGACCATAGACCATACTATTTATTAGAAATTTTCTTTATAATTTTTTTGTGTATAAGAAAGAATAAAGAAAAGTCATATCATGAAGTAGTATAGGGAATAGACTATGGGTTTTAGATTAAAACTAGTCTCATTTTGAGTTCTACATAGTGCTGCCACATTCAAGTTGGAAGATCTTGTCTCTAAATTTTAGTTTCTTATCTGTGAAACGAAAATGCTAAGATCTATACTGCTAAAATTGTTATAAAATTAGAGGGCTTTTGTTGTTTGGTTTTTGGTTTCAGCTTTGGTATCTGTTTTGTTTTGTTTTCAGTATTGAGAATTGAACCCAAGACCTTCACACTGAGCTATGGCTTTAGCCCTTTTATTTTTTGAAACAGAATCTCACTAAGTCACTGAGTTATTCAGGCTGGGCTCAAATGAACTTGTGATCTTCATGCCTCAGTCTCCTCAGCACTCCAAGAGTACTTTGATTATAGGCATGAGCCACCATTCCCAGAAGTTAGTCTTTTAAAGATTAATAATAACCTGTTTTGAGTAAGAAAAAGAACCATTTCCGTTGAATAATGGCACAAATGAAAAAAAAATAGGTAATGAGAAATTAGGCAGACAGATCACATTGCTGAGGAACGCACGTAGGTACCAGCAGAAGTTCTATGGCCGTATGTTGGAAAGTCTATAGGCCCTCTTTAGAAATGAGAAGTGCATCTTGTTGAAATGGCAGGTCTGAGGAAGGATCTACAGTTGGGAGAGATATGACTATTACATAATTCAATAACTTTAACCTTTTGGAGTGACCAAGTATGTCTAACAGCAGCCACATGCTAAATAAGAGAGAAAGTTCTTTGCCATGTGAAAGGATGTGAGGGCTGGCAGGGCTGGATGGTAGATCCCTGGCAGCAAGCTGCAGAACTCACACTCGCGGTTACATCTGACACCAGGGAGTCAGGCCCCACAAGAAGAAAGGTATTTTTGGAAGGTCTGAGAGTTGTCATCTTGATATTTTACCAAAATCTTTTATTTATTCCAGGTGATCTTTAAAGTAACCTTTTTATTTGATCCTTGATTGTTTTTCTTCTTGATATTAAGGATTATTTCCATAAATTTATAGTTACCTAAATGGTCATGGGCTGGTCTATTGGATAAAGATTGTAAAGATAAACTATGAAAGCAACTGAAAATGTTGTGATGTCCTTATTCTCTTGGCTCTTCTGACGATTGTGCATATCTTCAAATAGTTTTCCCAGGCACACTAGTCTGAACTCAGTTTAAACTCAGTAAATGCATCTGGAACTTCTGCTGAAACAAGGGCCTGTTCTGCCCTTTTCTAATTGACAGCATTATATTTTTTTGGAAAGGGGATTATAATACTTTTCCAGCCATCAAAGCTTCCCATTATTACAGAACAGCATTTCTCATTATATTAACAAAAACCAGAATTATCCATCAGCTTCAAACACAGATTCATGTATGAACTCTGTATGCAAAGTAGCTTAGAATTTATAGGTGACAGCAAAAACAACACCATGGAAAAAAGTGAACATAATCCACAAACAAAAGATTAAATTATTTTTCCAGTTGCAGTTCCTGAATTTTCAAGTTTATTAATTCATTCACCCAGTTAAAATGTTTCATGCAGAGGTTTCATAATTAATATGAAATAAAAAATATATTACCTTGGCTGAGGATGTATCTTCAATAGCAGAGTGCTCATCTTAGCATATATGAAGCTATCAATTTGATCCCAAGCACAGAAAAAAAAATATGTGTTACTTTTTTTCAGACCTCTAGTTTTCTCCAGATGAACCTGGATCACAGAGTTTCGAGTGTCCTGAGACTTTCTGCCAATTAAAATATGGAATTTACTAGACCAATCTCTCTCCTGTATTGCAGAAGGGAGGGAAATAGAGATAGGGATGAGAAAGTCGTTAAACTGTCAAACCAGAAAATACAGAAAATATATTGTCCAGAGTAAAAGCATTCAAGTGCAATATTTTTAGCCACATCACAAAACTCTGTTTAATGAGTAGAGATCTACTGAGTAATTTAAGACTGAAAACTATGCATAGACCTTCAGGGCCGAGAAGTACCATTGTACGCTATCAACATGTAAGATGTTGCATTCGTTACATTTGGAAAACTTGAGGCCAATGGGAAAAAAGTGCACAATCTTGAGTAAAACTGGTGATTTGAGGGGGGAAAGTGAGCAAATTCCCCACTGAGTCAAAGGCCATTAACATTTTCACTGGAGTTTCAGAAAATCTTTACACAGTAATATCATAAAACATATGCCAATTTCTCTTTCTACAAGAATAACTAAACAAAACTCCAACTGACATGCATGACTTGGGGTTCAAATCCATCTCAAGAGAATGCCAGAAATGGTACTGCTATTAAATAAATAAACTACTGCAGGGGTTCGAAAAGTATGGTCACTAGTCAAATGGCATCAGATTTAGCTGGGAACTTGTATGAATGCAAACCCTAGGGCCCCACTTCAGATATACTGAACCAGAAATTCTTGGGGATAGGTTCATAAATGTTTGTCTCATTTGACAACCACTGGCCTGCAGACTTAAGATTTAGAGTTTACAAAATAAAGGTGTTTCTACCTCTTATTTTCTTCTCTAACACTGTCTAAAAAAAAAGAAAGAAACATAAGGGAATTCCATTTTAACTTATATTAGCAACAACAATAGCAAACCCAAAACTAAGAGGAATATTATGAGATTTGGATTCAATTGACCATAATAGATGCATACCTTAATAGACCTCAGGCAGAGCATGGAATTCTACAAAGGAAAGCAACACAGCCCTAAGGAATCTGACTAGTGGTTTCTTATTTGAGACAGCAAGTTGTAAAATGACAAGCAATATGAGGTCAAGTGAGGAAAGAAGCATTTTGAAAACTAGTAGGCTGGTATATGGCAAGGCAAAATGATTGATGACAATCAGTTGTTGTTATGTAGTTACTGTTGAAAATTGGTATCACTTCCCAGGACATTGCTCTATAGAAAGGTAAGCAAACTAAAAGGGCATACCCATAAGGGAAGCAAATGAAACTCTGTCCTCTGGCAGAAATTTTAGGAAAAAAATTGAAATATCATCAATGTAATAAAGTATCTGATGCCCGGACTTGCTTCTGTAGCCCTTTCTCAGACTCCTGCTCAACAAGCTTTGAAAGAATGGCCCTATTTAAAGATGAGAAAAATATCAGAAAGAAACTGGCACAAAACCAATCTGGGTAGTTATTACAAGAAAAAAGTAGTATTAAAAAGCACACAAAAAGCACGTATAGTAAATATAGATGAAACATGATTTCCTCAAACACTTTTTGGTGACATTTTAAAAATTAAATAAAGCACTTTGGTTAAAAAAAATGGCTCAAAGAACAAAAGGCAAGTCAATAGGATGCTATTGAAAGTGAGCTGGCAGAGCTCAACCGAGAATCTAAAAAAAAAAAATATGATCCATTCAGAAATGAAATATATTTTTGAAGCAGAAGTTTTTAATGAATACTACCAAAACTACAGAATTAATTATGGAAGTTAGACTTGAGAACATCAAGTCAAATTAGTAGGAAGTAAGTAAAGCACTAGAAATCATTAGACAGAGTACTTAAAGAGAAATAAAAATGCATAAGGAAGACAAACAAGCTCTGATATACATTGCTGTGAAGAGAATAAAACCAAAAAATAAAAATTGGAGTTATATTAGAGGAAAACATTCCCAGACAATGTTAGTAAGTAGTAATTACAAATTTAAAACAAGTATTATGCTAGTCAAAAAAGGAATTTGATGATAAGGAATTATCCAGTCTATAGTGCAGATCTAATGATCCTGTAGATGTAGATGTCATATACATACACATATACAAATGTAGATGTCATATACATACACATATACAAAATCAAGTGAAGCATATTTTATAAGCACGTGAAAACCATATTAAAGTTGACAGTTTAATACCCTCCAAAGAAAAACCTCAAAAAATTCCACAGTGTGACATAGCAAAGACCATGTTTTGTAACCTCAATAATATGACCCAAGAAATTTACATTAAAAATTAAAAACAACACACCAAGAAAGGAAATATTCTCAACTCTTGAGTTAAACAGGAAATCAAAACTGAAATGTCCAAATTCAAAGCCTGGGGCCTTAAGTGTTCTTGGTTCTAATTCCCAGCCAAGGTCATCAGGTTACGTGTTTAGAAATAGAAAAGAAAATAAGGAAATAAATAAAGTTACACTTAATAAAATTCATATTTAAAATTAATTGTTGTAATAACTTATTCAAAAAATAAGAGATAGAAAGTTCTCATTTTCAGTAGTGAATTTATCAGTCATGGCTTCTCATAAAACAGAATCCTGACATAATTCAACACAGAAAACGTAACATAGGAACTATGTATGACAGCATTAGAGTAGCCAAAACGGCAAATGGTGGGTGGAAAGTTACCTAAAAGTTAACAAGAACAGAAAGCTCCTAATATCATTAGGCTGGTAGGACAAAGGAGGGAGGCTGCTCCTGGCTAGAGTAGTCCAGGAGCTAAACCCACCCAGGATGCTAGAACTCAGACAGGATTGCCTACTGGAGAGGAAGCTGGAGTCCCAGAGGGGACTCAGCCAGAGCTCTCACCACCAGCAAAGAGATAGGCCCATCTTCACCCTTCCAGCACCTCCCACTGATTAATCTTAAATAGAAACCAACTGGCAAAGGAACTTGGGAATGCAGTGTACATGGTGGCCTACTATGCCAACTATCAGGAAGGGAGAGAAGTAGATATGAAAGCAAACAGACAAAATGCAGTACAACAAACAAAAGAAGAAAAAATTTGAGAGAAAAACTTTATTTTCATACTTCACTTAAACTTTAATGGGAATTGTGTCATAAGTGATATATGTTTTTTTTTAATTACGTGAAAATATGGGCGGGGAGAGGAACCTTGCATGCAAATGATATATGATGAAAAATGACCTCCTTTTACTCCATAATTCCAAGTCTTCTTCATAGAAGTGACCACTATTAAATTATGTTCACTTCTGGAAATTTTGCATATAGAAACATGAACATTGTAAAATTCCTATAAGCATACTGTACATATTATCATGTCTCTGGTTTTTCTTTCACTTATGGATATACAGTACATTGGAAACTTGTCATAATTTATTTTAAGGTCTTATTTTATGAGTAAATAGGTAATTCAAAAATTTTTTCTGTTATAAACAATATATTACAAAATGAGGGAGTGCATATCTCCTGCTCGGGTGCTTGCCTATTATCTTTACATGTGTGGACTATGAAATCATTCCGTCAGCATGTGTTGGGCCAGGGGCAATACAGCTAAAAGTAGAGCCTAAATGGGAAATGGGAATCAAAGTTAAGTCACTGAAACATGGAGCTCATTTCACTTATATCTCATAATCAATGATTCTTATGATTCATAACCATGTGTGGGGGACTGTTTGAAAGGACATGCAGATGCAACCAATATGTGCATCCTCACCCAAGGCAATCGTGCATACCAATGTTCTTACGCTCTAAAACTAAACAAAACCTGATCTTCTCTGTTGTAGCTAGGCCAGCTTACTTGCCTCTGAAATTTTCCAGGTTTTGGAGATAGCTTTTTGTATAATGTTGAACAAGGTCATAACCTGTCTGTCTCAGTTTTTTTATTAAAATGAAGGTGTCACTTAAATATTTCCTTTTCTTAAAAAATACAACATTCTTTTCTTTTCAGATCTTGCTGCTACATTTTCATGGGCAAATGCAATTCCCACGTTTTTTTCTTAAGAGTGAAGTTTCAGAATCAAAGGAAAGGTACCTTGATAACCCATCCCCTAACATTTTAGATTTCATGTTGAACTCTCTGTGTAGTGCTTGCATTCTCTACTTGACACTTGTGAAGCATCAGAGATTCCTCAAATCTCCTCTCAGGAAGAAAACTAGAAAGAATAAAATGTTGGAGAATGAGCATGAAAATTAAACTGTTAAACATTATCATAAATTTATACTGCTGTTACTTTTACTGTCTTCAAAAAGAATAAATTATGACTTGCCATTAAAAGTTCTGTAACAGTCAATAGCTCTCACATGACAAGCCATGCAATTAAGGCAGTGAAAGTTGCCAAATTTTGGAAAGAATCACAGAATTCCCAAAGTTAAAAGAGTTCAGTGGACTGCATAGGTCCTGAAAAACTATCAGAGAAATTCTGAATATTTGGCTAGTAAAAGCTTTCAGACAATTCCTGAAGAAATTTAATTTTGAGGTGACATGTAATTCAGTTAAGAAAAAAGCAAAATCGAAAGTCTAATCAAATAAGAAACCCTGGTATTCTTTAATACATTCAAAATTATTCTATCAATTCAAAATGTGAAACTGTTTAAGTTGCCATCATCAATTATAAAAAGAGGAGTCCTTGAACACCACTGCCCGATGCCAAAGGAATTTGAAAAGAATATTTAGACTAGTTATGTAAAAATGCACAGACCCAATTTTGGGATTTGGGAAAAAACTGATAAGTAGATTTCATTTAAAAATAAGCTAGTCTTGGTTTAAAATGTATCTGTACATCAAACAAAGTGTTTTGAAAAGGACATGATATAAATATTTGCATTTAGGAAAATTGGTCAAGACCTGCCAGTGGACGAGATACGTTTCAGTTACCAAGCGGAAAAGGTTAAAAAGGCTAAAAAATATTGTGAGCACATAGACTTGATAATTATAAATGAATGCTTCATTAATTCATCCCAGGAAAGATTCTACATAAAAAGTCAAATTTTAAATAAATTTTTGAAGAATAAGATATCGAATCTAGTTTATAAAAGAAGAAAGAAGTATTCCAGGAAGAAAGACTTGCAAGTAGAAATGCATGGGGCTGAGGTATGTTTGAGGAGAAAAACGAGAAGTTAAGTATCATTACTGGAGCATGGTGTGTACATAGACTGAGAGGACATTAGGTAGGGAGTTTGAGGTAACTTAAGTACCCTCGTCTCTTTAATAACAAGAAACTATGCTCAATTGTAGATCTTTATGTTCTATCACAGCATTAATATCCGTCTTTTAACAGACAGAGGACTGAAAAATGCCACTGATTGTCTATAGCAATGACTCAAACATTGTCATTCTCTTTTAGTCTTCAGAGTACCAGTGTGCAAGATGACAATTTCTTTAGGTCATATTTAAAATCAGAAGAAACCCAGATAGTTCCACACTAAACTTATATGAACGCTAATAAAGTAAACGTTGTGGAGCTAAATCCACTTCTTGAAAAGTTCCTCATCTTTATAATCTTTACAATGGTTAATTGAAATGCATCCACAAAAATATGTAGATAACACAGTGCTAGAGAAACCACAGAATTTTGTTAGTTCCAGAGCTCTGAGCTTCTGAAACCAAAGTGAATATTAGATTTCTTTTAGAACCATAGGAAACAATTGACTTTTCCCTAACTACATTTCTCCTTTTTCAAACTTTACTGACTTATTTATTCTTACACATGCATTTCCTGGATTTTGTCTACTGCGGTACTCATGCCATTCTTTACACACTCTTCATCCAGTCTCTCTGATCAGCTCCTTGCCACACCTTCTTCCCCAACACAAACATTCGTGAGCTGGGTAACAAGCAAGAAACATGTTTGATGGCAAAGGGTTGTGGCAAAACAGGAGTAATGGATCAAATATATATCAAATACATAGAATATATAAATAACAAGGCTTAGTGCTGGAAAACCAATTAACTTTATGTGCCAGTTTTAGAGACTGTAGATTCAAATTCCTGTCACTTTCATCTCCACTCACTATGGACTCCAGCGACCCTGTCCCTTCCTCCCTTTATCTCTTCTATACTTTCACCGGATTTATAAAAATTCTTGTTTCCTTTTTTGCCTTGTAAAAATCTTTTCTTCTAACACTCTTTTCACCTCTAAAATCAAGCTTTCCATTAAGCATCTCAAAGCCCTCTGTGTGTGTATGTGTGTGTGTGTGTCTGTCTGTCTCTGCCTGTCTCTGTCTCTGTCTCTCTCACTCTATCAATGCCATCATTAAAAAAAAAACCCTTGTGACTTAGTTTTTCTCACCTGCCAAAGAAGAATTTCCCAGGATCATTTCCATTCTTCTTTCCAGGTATTGAATGATAAATAATAAGATTTCCCTTAAAGTTCAGCTATTGATGTATTATAGCTTTGATTTTTTAGAAATGACAGTTTAATCATTCCTTAATGAATTCAGGAAGAGAGAACATTAGGTACTGAAGAGGTGAGGACACTCAAATCATGATATTACACTCTTAAGGCCAAGATAATCATTAGCTCAAGTCTTTCAGACTCCAAGTCTTTTCCCTGCTGGGTAAGCTGACAAGCCACAGGGATCCATTTGAATGATGAATGGGACCCAACAATATTAAAACTAACATCAAAGATCAGCTAGTTAGGGTAAAAGGCTTATTGAATATGAACTGCTGCATTTTTGAGGATTAAACTGGGCTGTTTTAGACAATTAAATGTGGTGATAGATCTTTAAAACACCAATGTTTATCAGACAAAATGTGTTTCAAAGACTTGGTTACAAAATTCTGCCAGAAACTGGAATCTGGTCCCTAGGGAATTATTAAATTCTGTTTATTCTAGTTACATGAAAGGACATTAAAGTGAAAAAAATTAATGTTAGTAAATTCAGACAACAAATGGTTCTTTGAAAGCTTGGATATAAACCGTGTGAGTGCAGCATTTCTGTGGCACAAGGTCTTGTCTCATTTTGGTTGCTATCATCATTCTCCTCCACACTGTAACTTCTTCAAGAATAAAAGGTAAATATGAGAACTCTTTCATGCCAAAATTCAAGGTAGGTGAAATCCAGAATTTGACTTGACTTTATCTCATTTGAAGGTTGTTGAGCAAAGGTAAAACTAACACAAGTGTTAGATTGGAAGCAAAAACAAAAAGCAAAGATGTAGCCACACAGCCTGAAGAAATGAAAGCAGCTGAAATAGGAACAACTCTCTTTGCTTACCCTTCTGAGACAAAGTGGCAGGAAATTGTGAGATTCCTCTCAGAGCCTCACTTGCTAGGAAGCCCATTTAACAAATGGTATGTGTTGCATGATCTGTTGTTATTGGTTTTCTTCCCTGGGAACACAGCACACTGGGGATTCAAATGTACCACAAAATAGTCTTCTAAACCCTCAGACGTCAAGTGCAGACTGAGAACTGCTCCTTTTGGGTTTTCAAAGAGCCATAACTCTCCTTCTTGGCCCACTCATTCTTGGCACTCCTGAATTGCTAGGAAAAAACTTCAACCAACAGTCCAACCCTCAGTGTTATGGGCCACCATTAGCTCAGCCTCATGATATCTGTTTTGTGTTTTTGTTGCATAGGAAACCTGAAGCCCTCAGGACATAAGTGGCAAGTCCAAAATTAAGCCATGGAGAGTCTTCTGGGAGAAATCCCCCTAGAAGCAGCTTCCATCTTACAATTTACCAAAATTAGGTACTGTTTTCCATCCTTGAGAAAGTTTCCACTCAATATCAAAAGTAAAAACTGTAAAATAATTTATTGTACAGAATTATAAAGAAAATTATTCTCCAATGTATATCTCTTGGGGGAGGATATCTTCCATATAATAACATCTAATTTTGCTTTGTTTTGTTTTTGTTTTTGTTTTTGTTTCTATTTTTGTTTTTGTTTTTGGTGACAGAGTCTCTCTATGTAGTTCAGGCTAGCCTTGAGCTCACTATGTAGCCCAGGCTGGCCTTGAACATAAGGCAATCCTCTTGCCTCAGCCTCCTGAGTGCTGAGATTACAGACATGCACCACCACACCTAGCCATTTTTTAGTTTTTTGAGACAAGATCTTACTATGTATTTCAGGCTGGACTCAAATTCACCATGTAGCCCAGGCCAGCCTTAAATTCACAGCAATCTTCCTGCCTCGGCCTCCCAAATCTTGAGATTACAGGTATGCACTGCCATGCCCAGCTAACATTTACTGAGCCCCTGATTTGTGCCAAGCACTACTTCAGGTACATGTATTAATCCAGGTAATCCCCAGCAAACACCACAGTAAGACAGTTGGGAAGATGTCAGTGTAATCTTTATTTTACAGTAAAGTGAGGGAAATAAGGTATGTCACATATTTAAGTCTTCAAACTTAGAAAATAGAAGATCTGGAATGTGAACCCTTACAAGCCGGTTAGCTGTTAGATCATGCTGCCTTTCCTGCTTATCAAAGGGTAGAAATCTTAAACAAATGAAAATGAAGTTCGGTGGAAACCTGTGTGGAGATTCCTCAGAAAACTAGAATTGGAGGTCCCATTCAACCAGCTATTCCCCTTCTGGGTATTTTCCAAGAAAAATTGAAAACATCATACCACAGCAATATATGCACACCCATGTTTACAGCAGCACAGTTCGTAATAGCTAACTCTTGGAAACAACCCAAATGCCCATCAACTGTGGAATGGATTAAAAAAAGATGGAATATTACTCAGCTATTAAAAAGTATAGATGAGGCTTTTACAGGCAAATGGATGTAACTTGAGACCATACTTACAAGTGAAATAAATCAAACTCGCATTTGTAAATATTGTATTGTCTCCCTAGAACTGAAAGCGAAAATGAAAGGGAAAGAATGTGCTCAAAAGGAAAAAAACAACTGGGATGGGGAGAGGAGAAAAGGAAGAGGGGAAAAGATTATACGTATATAGGTATACATACATGTGTGTGTATGTAAAAATATATACAGGATAGATAACTATATTACTAATCCCTGAAAGTTCATCGAACAGAACAGTTTGTGCTCTCATTAATTGTTTGATCTTTTCTTTTTCATGCCTAAATCGTGCAACCTGAACAACTACTTCTAAAATAACAATATGCAATATATTAACTAGTGTTAATATCCTACTTTTTTTTGATATTCTGTATCATTTCTGTCTTTCGTTTTGTTTTGTTTTTAAAGCAAAAAAAGAAAAAATATATAAGTAAAAGATACATCTCAAAAAAAAAAAAAGAAAGAAAATGAAGTTCAGATGTTAAAAATTCTCTTGAAGTTTAAGTACATAATCCCGTAGGAATCTGTAAACATATACTTTCTTCTGGGCTTCATGGGTGGGTGCATGGTTTTCCAAGAAACATGTATGTGCTATCTTGGGGATCTTCCTTCACAGATTTTTTTGTACTTCTGTGAGAAGGAAGAAAGTGCAGCTGGAGCAATCAATTTCCTTTTTGTAATAAGCTATGTGGGTTAGGGATTGTGTCTTTCTGTGTCACTGTTGTCTCTCCAGTGTCCAATATAGTGCTTGATGATAGACATCTAGTCTATCTGGGGCATGACGTCACTCATGTATTCATGTACCTCATATAAGTCATTTGTGAGTACTGTATGTCATGCATACATGATTCTGTTTTATCATGTAGAGGCTTTTAGATGGTTATGAATTTATAGAAAACAAACACTGCACCTGGTGAGAGTAGACAAGACTGGTGAGAGTAGACGAGACTGTGAACATTATACTCTTGAGGAAAGAAAGAAATTTCCATTTCAATCTAACTGAAAAAGCCTGATATAGGCTGTATGCATAAAGGAATATGATCAAAGAAAATAATTATGCCTTATTTTAAATTTTTTAACAACCTAGGGGCTCAAAGTAAATTAAGGGTTCTCATTATAATTCATATCTTCCAACTAGTCATTAGAAATATTTATTTTGATGGATATATTTTTGTGATACTGTCTTTACTGCCAACAGTTTTGAAAAATAGTCTATTAATAGGATAATGATTTCAACTGAAGAGTGAATCAAAACAGCATTAAAAAATCAGTTGTATTTCATCCAAAATAAAAGTAATTAAATTTACCTCATCTCTGGATATATTGTTTGACTGATACTGCATCTTTTGTAGCAGAGTGGAGTTTTGAAATTAAAAATAAAGGAAGTACACATTTAGCAAAAACTGATCTTCTGCCAATGAGGTTAAGCACTGTTTTTTCCTAACACTTTGAAGTTTTGGATATATCCCATATATCAGAGAATATTCTTTATTTTTACTTAACTACAGCCTCCAGAAGATGGGCAGCATCTCTGCAACACAACAGTGCTTCATTTAGTTAATAACTATGTTTCTTTGTTAGTGAAATGAAAGTACTTTTACAGAAACCATAGGAAACATTGTACACTTAAACCCTTTACTTAAAAAAAAAGTTAGGTGACTTTTCCTAAAGAAGGAGGAGACAGGATTGCCTGTCAAAACTCAAAAATCGCTAATGTTTTTAGAGATAAAAGTGGACCTTAGGAATAAGCTTGTCCCATCTTAGTTTTACAAGTAAAGAAATTGAGATAGGAAAAGTACAGTGATTTACCTATAATCTTCCAGCTATTGAAGGACTAAGCTGAAACTAAGACTCAGCTCTTCTATCCTTAGTCTACTCAGTTTCCTGTGTTGTATGGCTACAAGGATGCATTATCTAAGCCTCTAGTAATAGTTTTGGGATAGGCTTTATTTGAAGATACAATACTACTCCCTAGAACTTTTCCACCCAATGCCCTGGGATCTATTTACAGCTGCTACAGCTCCCGTGCCTGAACTTTGGTAAGTGTATGGAAGTTTGATTCCTTGTAACTGTGTCATTGACTTTTGATAGCCTGGACACACATTAAGGCAACATTTATTTTGTGCTGGTATGTAATAGAAAGTGCTCTTCAAGAAACTTAAATTAAACTTAATTAAAATCTTTTCAATTATTTGTGATTTCTAGAAGAAATCTCATCCTTTTTCTTCATCTTCTTTTGTCTCTTAAATAATAGCTCATTTAATTTTTTACAGAGCATATCAATTCTTGGATAGAGCAACACACATGAGACTCAAACATTTAATTCCAGTGTGACAAAGGGCTTGTAAAAGATGAGTGGATTTCCATGGTGCATCTTGCCCCGTGTAAAACTGAATCATCAGTCTGCAAGCCAGGAGTGTCAATTCTCAGAGTGTCAGGCCACCAAGAACAGTTTCATCTCTGCTGATGTTCCTGTCTCTTTAGCTGAAGTTTTACCCCACAGGCTACCAGTAGATATTCTCAGCGATGGCCTGATACTGGGCACATTCATGTTCATGTGTATCACCCCAAGGAATTTCCATTCACAAAACAAACCCCTTCTAGAATAAAGGATAGTGTCCACTACTTCATCTCTCTTAATTTCTAGCAACCTAGAAATGAATAGATAGCAAATAATTCACAAAAAGCATATGCAATTTTAGTGAGGGAAGATTCCTTAGAATTCTCAAGACTGTTTTATAATTGTTCATTTTCCTAGAGTAAATGGGTACCACAGTGAGAGATGTAAAATGTAGGGGAGCTGAGGTCAACACAAACCTAATGACCACAACCTCTGGCTTTGTTTGAATTCCAGGGTCTCATTTTGAGATCATGATGCTAGCCTGGTTCTTCCACATTTTCATTCAATCGACTCCTTCGTGGTCACACACATTTGATGCTCATCAAGAAGATATAACATCTGCTTCCTCTCAAAAGTTCCATTCAAATTGTGGAGGGAGATCAATGGAGAAAAAACCAGGAAGTGTGGGGCATAAATTATTATTATAAATTTCCATTTCTACCTATTGCATTTAATAGAAATTCCAGTTTCATAAAATAAAAATTATTGGTAAGAGAAATTGAGGTGATGTTTATAAGTCCTTTATGTAATATTTTACAGCTTTGCACATTCTAATTCAGTAGTAAAATGAAATGTTGCATATTTTCTCCTGTAATTACTACATAACCTTTTCCCTAATCAATTTCTTAGGAGAAATTACCAATTTCCATTTTTATGGGATGATCTTAGTCATGACCAATTTTATAAAGGTATAATTTAATTACATTATTACTATTTTCATATTATTATGACAAATAGTTCTCCAAAATATTCTAACAAGAAAATGTGGAGTTTCATTTCATTTTCATATTTGTAGGTCTTCATTTGGTTTAGTTATTGCCCTCAGAATTCGTAACCCAGAATAACTGTTACAATTCTGGTTAATTCTGACCTTGCCTCAATCAAGACCCCACACAGTAACAAGTTCAAAATCTTTCAATTTCATAGTTTATTTTCAACTTTTAAGTTGTTTATAAAAATTAGTTTGTAAGCGGCAAGGTAAATAGATGAGTTGCAGAAGTACCTCAGAAGGATTTTGTAGTTAACATAGCCACCTTAGAATGACTATACCTGGAGTGAACCTAAGTTTGAGGTTGAAAAGGAGTAAGCATACTGAACAGGATAGAACAATTGTTCTTTATTATTAATTATTTAGAATTCCCTTAATTAAATACAGTACAAATCACTACCATTCATGCAATGTGCTAAACCTTGTGCTAAGTCCTTTAATATAAAACTCCCTCACTTAACTTTCACGATCACTTTATGAAATGTAGCTTCTGATGTTATCACAGTTTCACTGATGACAAATTCTTGGAGCTTGAAAAGGTATGGGTCACACACTGGGTCATACAGTCAAGAGTTGAATCCAGGCTCTCTGGACCCAAGGTCAAGAATTTAAGCTCTCAGAGTAGTAAATAGGCAGGTAAAGTTGTTTTAAAAAGTCTACCTTTTGATCAAACCTAATAAGTAAGAACTGGGTGCTACCTGAAAAAACTAAATAATAAATTTTAAAAACACACTTTCAAAGGACATACAGGAAATCTTGAATATGAGAAAATATGTTAAATCTCTACTAATCAGGAAAATGACAATTGAAATAGCAATATGCTACATTTTTATCATCAGTTATATTTGGATACAAAAGTTAAAAGCATTAACTTCCAACTTGGGTGAAAATACTTGTAAACCATTTCTCCCCCAACCCCACCATATTTATTACTAGTTGTGGCTGACATCAGGTGAGACTTTTTAGAGTGTATTCAACTTTCTATTTAGAACATTAGCATTTTGGATAGAAATTAATTGTTAACCTGGTTTCTCTTACAATCATCTATTTTCTGTGTTATCTCAATATTTTATAAGGTGTGATCAAAATATGTGGTAAATATTTAAATTTAAAATCTTATTATAGTAAAAGACACTTTTGCCATTAATCTTCTTTAAAATATTCCTGCTCACTTGGAATACACTTATTCCATCATTCTTACCACCTTCTGAAGTACTTTTGGAAGTCCTCTTCTGTGAACATCTTTGATACCAAGAGGCAGGATACAGTGGGGACTGGGACCCTTACTTCCTTAGTCCTTGGATTTTGTGCCCTGGATGAAAGAATTCAGTCAAGACACATAGGCTGTGCAGAAGTATAGGTAGAATTTTTTGTAAAGTAGATAAAGAGAGTGTTACACTTTCAAGCAAGAAGACCGGGAGTGTCATGAAGTTGTCTGCTTCAAGTGCAACTTTGGGTACATTTTTATGCATCCAAGAGTTACTCTTGTGGTCTGAAAATCTGAGGTAATTATGATGCTTATCATCATTTTACTTAAAAGTTAATTTAGGAATTGCAAGATGCCTTTCTGTCACTTTTAGATGGTTAATGTTTCCTTAGAGGCTTTAATCGTGTAAGAAATTTTCAAAAGATAAATTCTTAATTTAAACTAAATTCCAGTCCAAAGCAAGAGGGTCTTAAAAAACATTTCCCTTTCCGATACCATTGGGCTATTGTCAGGGGCAGCCAGGAATGTAGTACACCTTGTTTTGTAGTTGGACAACCAGACGGCCAGGTACCAGGAGTAACATGCATGATGTGTCACCTTAAGATGTCATTGTGCACTGTGGGATCGCTCTAGGTCTGAAGCTAAAAATGCTATAAATGTATTATGCACTGAAGTCTCTCTATAACTAACTGATAATGCACGCTGTTTTGGATCCCCCCACACACACACAGCCTCTCAGATCTGCTAAAGTCTAAGTATCTTTACAAGGTGCACAAAAAGTGCTTCAAGAGCTGATCTTACCTCAATCCATTTTATTCACTGTGTGTCCTCATCCATCGTAGTCATCCAATCTGGCATTATGAAATTTCTGGCTCTCAGCCAAAGTCAAAATGACCATGAAAGGTAAGTGTTTTAGGTCTATTCAGGGTATGGAGATAGCCATGCCAGTCCAACAAGAGACACTAACAGAAGCGGTCTTCCAGAACTGGCTCAGAAAGTGACAAAGATGATAGGATAAGTATGTTTGAAGCAAGGGAGAGTATTTGGAAGAGGATTAATGGTATTGTGTCCTTTTCTGCAATATTTTTGTTACTGTAAACATTCACTGGATTTTTTAACACAACTCATACAATAAGAATGTAGTCATATTTTCCTGTGTAATAGAAAACATTTGGACTAAAAAGTAGATCATAAAGTTCCAGTCAGCTGAAATTATAGCTGCTTCCTATCTACTATATTTTCTAATCCTCTGGATTTCTGTTATTTTCACATTTTTGGAGAGGTGACTTCTTCACCTTGCCTTCACCGTTGGAGACACTGTTGTCACATTTCTCTCACTCTGCTAATATAAAATTCTATGACTTTTCTATGCTAATATAAAATTCTAAACTTTCCATGTACATCCTGTTAAAGAAAGATATTGAACCTGAGTCCTTTTTCTACTGAATCAAGCGCCTCTAGCAATACCCTCTTCTCCACCTTTGTGACAAAGCAGAGAGAAAGATTTCAGGTTTCTGACTTGCTCGGCATCCATTCAAGTCTCAGCACTGTCCACCTGCTCCAGCAAGAGTCCTCCACTTTCATCAGCACACGCCTCTGCTATAACCCTGCCTCTGAGGCTATTCGCCTTCTGTGCTCTGGCATTCGAAAGGCCCATTCCTTACTGTCTTTTCTCACATCTCATCACATGACTTAACCTATTTTCTATCTAGTACTATACTTGCCTGCCCCTCCCTTCCCCTGGCTTTCAATGCCCTGTCTGCTTTATCTTCAAGATCCCCACCCCTAAGTTTTTCTGGACACCCCTGCCTCTGAGAGTCTGTGCACTCTGGCTTCCCAATTCTTAGAGTTCAACAACCAAGTAAATATTTTTCAAAAATCTGAAAATTTTTAGAAGTCTATTAAATGTCAATTTCATCACTTTAGGCCATCAAAAATGAGAAATACCAGTATCACCTCCCCAAGGAAGTTAGCACAAAAAATAATGACACCAGAATTGTGGCAAATCTGAAGAGAGTAAGGCTATAGGAGGGAGATGCAATAGCCAGGCATGTATGCCTCCCTAGACATAAAAAAAGATGGAGATTATACTATAATTACCACCACCTAATCCAGTGGGCCCAGATAGGCATCAGACACATAGATGGGTGACCAGAACATCTGAACCTATATTCTCCTCCCTTTCCAAGAATGCCTTTGTTCTTTTGGTGACTAGCTTCCCTATTGGATCAACATCAGATAAGCAGCTATACTTGTAATCCAGGAGGGTGATTGCAGTTTGACCCATGGTTTACCCACATTGTCATGCCTAACAAAGAGCTTCTGTGGCCAGCCACTCAGGTTATATTTCCGCTCCTTATGTCCATTAAAACTCTACTAACTTCCTCCTTTGTTTCATGACTTTGTTCCTCAGTATTGTGGGGCCACAAAGTTGGCACATTTGACATCTCACAGGTTGGGAATTCTTATGGTTGATGCGTTGTGTCAACTTAAGAAGTTTAGAAGTTTAACAGAGAGACTCAGCAGAGAGCCAGGGTTTTTACTTTGTAAATATCATCATCCTGTGCAAAGGAGGGCAAGGACATTTTGTGAGTGTTACACCTACCCTGAAGGTGTGTGGGGGGTGGGGGTGGCCTGTGTACAATTTAAGGGGAGAGAAGAGGCTTGAGTTGCCTTTTTTGCTCTGGCTGCTGCCTTGAAGTGTTGCCCCAGTGCCATGCCACCCTGCCTTGGAGCTAGCTGATTATAGACTGAAATCTCCAAAAACTGTAAGCTAAATAAACCTTTCCTTGCTTCACTCTGGGTGTCAGGTGTTTTGTTCCAAAAACGAGAGAAAAGTAACCAAAACTGGAATTATATTTTTCCACATCAATTTCATCAGGAAAATGTCATCATTACTTCATCACTTGCCCCACAGAAAGGTTTTCAGGGCAATAACTGCTGCATGAGTATGTGAGACTATAAAATATATGTACTCATTATTGATTATTTTGGGTGAGCATAATTCTTAAAATGTAGTCTTTTGATAAAATCCACTTTATTACTCACCTCACTTACTTATCACAAATGTGTTCCAAAGTCAAAAGGCTAACAGTATAAAAAAAGTTTTCTTTAACGAGGTGCCTAGGTTTCAAACTTCTGACTTTTTTAAGCTAGATATCCTAGCCATTTTTTAACAGTGATATGCTAACACTATTTTAACCTAAACATGTTAGTGGTAGAAATATCTTAAACGTCTAATTCCAGGAGCATCAACTTCTAGCCTTCCTACAGGTAGCAGTGAAAAGAGCAGGGTATGCCCATTGCCAAAGTGGCCTGAATTATGAAAGAAAATAGGAAATTATTCAATTTTGGTTCACATAAGGGTGTCTAGAAAATGCACACTGCATAGGCAACACATTTCCCTGTGCACCAAGGAAATATTAATTAAATTTTATAGCATTATGATTTATTTACTCCACTCACATTTGGTAACAGAGGCATTCTTTTGCCCCAGGCTTACTGCTAAACAATACAGAAGCTAGAAGGAAATGTAATAAGAGAGTTGAGAATGTGAAACATGTGGTAAGGTCAGGACACACACTTCCACATGCCCACACAACACATGACTTTGTGGTTTCTTCTATCACTGTGAATACAAATGCCATTCCTATTACTATCATTAATTAGAATAAAAATTCCTAAAAATTGCTGCACCATTCATCTGTAGAACTAAGTAGGATTATTCCAAGCTTTCAGGACATTGTAAAGCTTAGCTGATTAAAAGGCATTAACATTTGTGTTTTGCCAGCACTGATTATACTGATTACTGGTAAATGTTTTTCTGCTAACCAAGAACTAACTAGGGAGATACAGAAAAAGATAGCATAACCCTCATACATAAGGGGCACTCACTACTAAGTACCTTGTTGGCAAAGGTCATTAACTCATGATCTCAAAGCACCTTTTAGAGCTAGTCTAGAGCTAGTCATTTTTGTGACTGATAAGCACACAAGTTTTCAGAAGGCATCTCCTGGATAACGTGAAGCCGGAAATCCTTCAAAGACTGAAGTTGAAGTCCTGCAATTATTTACAGAATTTTCCCACAAATTCAAATTCTCTGAAATATCTTTCTTCAGTGCCATTGCACAGAAAGATTTAGCTGTGGTTTGAACCCTAGCAAACATGAGGGTTCATTACCAAAAGTACCTTTGAAGGAAAATGCCAGCAGAACGTCCAATGAACTCTTAACACAGCTGGGAATCTGGAAACTCATGCTATTTGTGATAAGAATTAGCACAACCAAAAGTCTTTTGTTTTTTGAATACAAAACAAAAACAGAAGTAGTAACTTGCATGTTTATAGCAATCTTATCTCCTCTAGTTCAGGAGTACTTTTTTATTGAGGAAAGTTAAAACAACTTTTGACATTCATGACACTCTAGGTAAAACAGCCTATGAAAAGAAATGAAATTTTAAAGTTATGAAATTAATACTCTAAGATGAGGAAAATAAACCTGTTGAGGAGTGTTTTGCTACCTCATTTAAACTTCATTCCCAGTAATAATACTAGACTCAAAACAAGGAAACAGAAAGAAAAAAGGAAACATAGTATGTTCGGAACTAAACTGAGTGCTGCTCAGAGTAGGTGCTAAATTCATGTACAATATTTATACTTATCTCTACTTGAAATGGGGTAAAAGAAAAGTAGAAAGGAAGCAAGGAAATCATAAATAAAAATTAAACTTTTGAAACTGCAATGTCCCAGGTCCAGTTGAAGTTACCCAAGGTGATCCTTGTTGGCATTTGTTAGTTAATTTAGACTCCATTTTTTTTTTTGAGACAGGGTCTCATTATACAGTTCAGGCTGGCCTTGGGCTCATTCTGTAGCCCACGCTGGTCTCAAACTTGCAATGATTCTCTTGCCTCAGCCTCCCAAGTGCTAAGATTATGGGAGTGTGCCACCACGCCCAGCCTTAGGCGCCTTTTTTTTTTTTTGAAAAAAAACACAACCAAACAAAAGAAAACAGTAGAGTCAATCACTACAAAACAATGAACATGGTACATGACTTCTAAACAGGGTAAAAAGCAATCGATAATTGGCTACCATAATGCCTCTTGTTGTCTGCAATATATCTTCCCATGCCATCAGGGATGAGTAAAATCAAACAAGATAAAACAGTAAAAACAAAGCAAAGCAAAGCAAAACAAAACAAACAAGACAGAACAATGTAAGCAATATAGAAGTTCAAGATACTAGTAGAACAGCAGTGGTTACCATAATGCTTGTTATCTTCAGGATAGTTGCCTACACCTTCAGACATACTACAATTAAACAACACAGGATACAGTAAAATCAATCAAAACAAAACAATGAAAGCAATACAGGGTTTCTAAACAAGATAATTAGACATCCTCAATGACTACAATTACATATTTTGTTGTCTTTAAAATAGCTGTCCATGTTAGGCTCCATTCTTTCCAGATCCATCACATCCAAAATTCCTTCAGAATACTGAAAATCCTTAAATTGGTTTAATTTAGAAAGTGAAAAGCAGGAACCTGATCCTAAGAAAAAGGAGCAGGTTGAGAGATTTCAAAGAATGCTTAAAGTATCTGTCTGAAAAAAAAAATAAAAACCAAGTGCTCCTACCTGTAATATGGGCCACTACTCTTGTACAACTGAACCACATTTTTCTGGAGTTTCCACCCCCTAAACAGAAGCATAAATGTTTCCAGTTCCAGTAAATAATGTGTCTCTCTTCCTTGCTTGGACATACTCTATTTCTTGAGTGTATACTTTTAAATTTCTGCCTAATAGATAACTTAATTCCTTTCATTGAGGCATCCTAAACATTCTTTTTCTTCAACAGGAGTCAGCAATGCTACAAACTTTCTCCAGTTAGGGTGGGTTAGATTTCCTATCAATGCTTCAGAAACCTTCTCATATGTTGTCCAGTGACATAGTTACCATGACCACAATGACTATTACTAATTTAATGTGGTACCTTAGAAGTAAGTAGTTTGCAAAATGCTTTCATGTAATTTTTATCTTGTTTACATGAACCTCCTAATCCCATTATATAGATAAAATAACAAGTATTCAGATATATTGAGTAATTAGTACCCATCACCATTATCCTCATCACCACCACCAACATCATCATTATCATTTAATTGGCAATTACGATCTGCCAGACCTTGAAGTAAATGTTTAATATGGATCACCTCATTTAATCCTCACAACAGTTCTATGCAATTGATGTTATTATTTTTGTCTTACAGATGAGAAAACATGCTTGGTTGGAAATTGGAATTAGGGGCTTATGAGTCCAAGCCCAGTGTTCTTTCCATATTGTTTTAATAATAGAGTTTAACAAGAACAAAGAGAATGCTAAAGTTTCCAGTTCAGTTCAAATCAGTTTCCTTCAGATAGAAATAAGGCAAGAAAGAGACCATGAAAAGAAAGTTAAATTCACATCCTCCTCCCAAAATAAATACTTAAAAAATGCAATAGTCAAAATATTTGCAAATCCCCATTTGCAATGCAGAAGTTGCATTAAGATTGCATTATCACTAGACTTGTCACTAAATGCAAAATTCTACTGATTTTGTTTCATTTGCTATCTGTTTGTTTGTTTGTTTGTTTTTGCAGTACTAGCTCTTGACTGTATGGTCTTCACATAGAGCTATGTCTCTAGTCCCTTTTTATTTTTTGAGACAGGCTTTCATTAAGGTGCTAAATTACCAGGCTATGTGAACTTGTGATTCTTCTACATCAACCTCCCAGAGTGCTGGAATTACAGACATATTTGTCACCTTCCCTATCTGCAAAATTCTACTTTTAAATCTGCTACTGACCAAACAAATAAACAAACCTATGTTTTTTTAAAAAAATTACTAAATAGCCTGACGATGTTGGGTGGCCTACCATGATTGATAAAAATCTTGATTTCCAAATACCCTGATCATGGCTGGGTTGGTCTTTGGCTAAATCAGAGTCAGTATCCACCCAGCAAATATGGAATAAATGTGTACTGCTTGTTTAGTGTTCAGGAACATGGACGGGTGAAAAGGAAACTCACTGTGCTTCCCATCTAAAGCTTATTCTTATCTAGAGGCCAAGACAGATATAAGAGATGATATTATAGTAAGTTTTACAACAGAAAATGTATCCTATTCTTGGAAATTAGACAATAATTCCCTGGGGAAGAAATGGCATTTAGACGAAACCTGAAGGAATGCTACTACTATTATTCTGAGGCAACAGTATAAAGACTTATGGGACATTGACTAACGAGGGAAATCTATGTCCTCCTTGAGCCCAGGGAGACTTGCAGTATCTGCTATGAGGTGGAAATCTTGGAAGAGGGCAGTCACTATACAGGAAGTTTATCCTTAAAATATTTCCCTTACTTAGCCATGAGCTCCCATAAGCTAAGATATTAGCTTAAAACTCTCTACCCTGGAAGGAGGCAAAGGAAACACTGAGAAGATCTCAGTTAAGTACAATTCCTCAGCATCAGGAAGAAGATGTGGAATTCATTTAAAAGGACATGATGAGAGAATATAGATGTTAAATGGTAATAGGAGATGAGATATAAACAGAAAACAGAAAGGTATAATCTAAGTGAACTGAAACCGGAGAAACAAAATTAGAAAAATGATTATGTTGAGTTTTCTGATACCCCTATGTGGAAAATTCATAACACATTATTCCATATTTATTTATGCTGTACTTGGGCCCACAAAGGAAGACCAGTAGTTGAGAAGATTTACTTTTCTGTGTTCTGTGTAGATTTATTAAGATTGTAGATGGGAAGCAAATAACACTAGAATGCTTGATTCTTTTCTTGGAGTGTTAGTTGCAATTCATTTAAACAATTAGACTAGCAATTGTTTTGGACAGCTAAGGAGACCAACTGGCAGGATAAGAAAGCAACCTAAAAATGCTAGGAAAGAAGAAAAAGGAAAGTTTTCTACTCATGTGCTGAGTAGTCTCTGTTTGTCTCCCCAGAGACGCACATCAATCCTCGCCACTCCACACTGCACTCCACAGGCCGCCATGCATCATAGATCTCACTCCACTTTCATGTGGGTGCGGTCAGTCGGAAGCTCCAGCAGATCGCGCTGGGATATCCATGAGACTGATGTACTTCACCATCCCTGCTGGTTTCCACTGGCCCTGGCCACAACCTTAAAAACCCTCCCTTTATTAATCTCTCCTTCGGGCCTAAACTGAATGTGCCATCTCTTCCTTCCCCATGTCCAAAAGTGGAACAAGTCTAACCAAATACAAATACATGCAATGTTAGAAAAAGCATGATAAACGAGGTAAAGGTGTGCTTTTGAGATGATACGTTAGAATAAGAAATCTACTTCAAAGCATCTTTTAGGTATGTCCTTTGATTTTACTCTCACATCAAGAAGAGAATGAAATAATAGCATACTGTGAGTAGCTAAAAAAAGAGCCTGAGCAGTTTTGGAAAGTGATTGATGATGACCACTGAGAAATGGAAGAACTATTTGGAGGAGTTGAACTCTGGAGGAGTTGAAAATAAGCACATTGTATTTTTTTCCTGTATCCTCCAAAAACAATAGAACTCTTAAACATCTACCTATGAAAATCTCCAGGGCTCTTTTTCCTCATCCTAGACTTAAGTAAGCTGAGCCACAAGGACTTTAGTGATCTTTCTTTTTTTTTCCAAAAGTGAGTATTTTATGAGAATATCCACTACTTTGGCAATATTTCATTAAGTATGGAACTTCTACCTGCTAATGATTTAGTAAGAGACAAACAATTTTTGTCTCTTTATTACTACTGTAGTAAACTTTTATTGACTTCCTCTTCGTTGTGTTTATTATAAAAGACACAAATTTAGCTAAACACTCCCCCAAATGATTCTTTCTCTCTCTCTTTAAATCAATCATCAAACGTTTATTAATTATATGTGCTTCTTAGATGAAAATATATATTCTAACATTTGAGTAAAGCTGCTCATTCTAATTTCTGCTGTCTGCCTGTGTTGCTCCTTAAGTAACAGTGACAGCTAAATTGTTTTTTCTCAGCTCACTAGCAATGTGTTGGGCTTCCTTTTTAATGACAACAACCTTTCTGCTGCCAAATGCTTCATGTCTTAAATAATGACTTAAATCTTGGCTGCAGTTACAAGATAAGCTTTTTCTCATAACCTTTTCACAATGGATTTTCACCAGCTACTTTACAAAGGAAATTAAAATTTTTATTTAATTTCAAGCTTATATATTCGAAATTATACACTCCATTTATACAGTTAGATGTGATATTCATAAAGGAATAAAATATGGCATTGATTTTTTTTAATATTTTATCTCTAAAAGAAAAAAAGGAACATATAATTGAAGTTGACGAACAATCAACAAACTGAAAAGCAGAGTGAAAACGCAACTCGAAATCGAAGACAATAAATATATTTCTGTAACTATAGTATACTATACCTTCCAGATACTCTCAGAAGAAAATGTATTTATCTTCCAACATTTATCAGTGATATCTGAGCTCCAGATAATATGGCTAAAAGCAGATTTGATGAATAGCAGGATATAAATTGCCAAACAATGAAAGTCACAGTAGGCAAGACTTATGCAGTGTGAGTGACATCGTCACTGCTTAGGATAGACCACATGACAACAGTTATGTTGTAATAAAAGCAAGATGTCTTCAGGAATTAACAAGAAACTAATTTCGGACAAAGTTTTGAGCTCAGTTTTTCCAAAATCTAAGCTGAGACTTTGCATAACCTGAAAGTAAACATTCCTGATGCCAGCCTTGAGAAATACCAAACTCGAAACTTATATGGAAGTGTTTGCCCCTGATTTTAGATTCTAGCTCCTTGGTCTCCCCAGCTCCTTGGTCTCCCCCAAATAGCTCCCTTTTCAATGCTGGGCAAATGACTGCCAGTGTAGATGGTAGATGAGATTTACCCATATTATGTTCTCATGTCAAGAATATTCAAAAACTAAACAAGACAGTGGTGAATTCAAAGGCAACATCTGTGGGAAATATGATTGTAAACTAAGAAACCAAGTTGTCTGTCAGAAGACAAGTGATTCATAAATGTTTCTGGCAGGGGCTCACACAGATGGAGTCATGCACACATGCTATTTTTTTCCACTAGAACTTTTGTAAAACAGCATAAGTGATTGCAGACCTGATGAGTATGTATTAAGATCTGAAGCAAATGTAATGAACTTTCTGATCAAAGCAGCATTGATTCTCTTGCCTGTGATACTTCCCATTCTAGCTTCTTCCCTTCAGTAGGCAATTTGGAGAGGTTCTTCACTGAAATGTTTACGCAGATGCGCATGCTATGACTTCCTTCCTGGCTGGGAATCTCAATCTTGACAGGATATAGAAACAAGAAAAGTTCCTTGTTGGCCTCCCAGCAGTTCTAGAAAAAAATTGCCATCAGTCCTGTTTGTGTCAAATAAGGCATGGCAGGTTTGGTCTCTAGGGTGAAAACACTACACACACACACACACACACACACACACACAAACACAGCATTTGAGGGCTATAAATGGGACCTTTATGACTGAGGAAAAAAAAAAGAAATTGGACCTTAACACACACAGTCTATGCTCTTATTACACAGAAATTGAGACTCCAAAAGATCAAAATAACTTGTAACTTTCATTATAATATATTACTATGATTGCTATATTTTATTAACATTGTTAATACTTTACCTAATTTTTAAATTAAACTTTATCACAAGTATGTACATGTAGGAAAAACATAATACATACAGAATTTTATACTGTCTGCTTCTTTTAGTCATTCACTGGAAGTCTTGGAACATATTGTCCATGGATAAGAGAAGACTACCATAAGTGAAGGTCAGGAGATAGAGAGTGATAACAGATACAGTATTAAAGAGAGAGAGAGATCAGGGAAATTCTTGGGGTGATATTTGAAAGTCTGAATGAAGTAAAGGTACAAGTGACACAAAGAGCAATGAGAAGAACTTCCTAAGCAAAGAGATCAGTACATACCAAGTCCAGGAAGCAGAATGAGCTTTGTGTGTTGTGTGGCTGGTGTGAAGTAAACCAAGGGAAGCAATGAGGTGGAGGTCAGAGAGGCCACTAGCGAGCTTTCAACAAGGAGATAACTTGATTTTACTTAGATTTTTCAAAAAATTATTTGCCTGTTACAGGGAAAATGGACTGGGGACAGAGAAGAGAATAAAAGAAAATCAGAGAGACTAATAAGGCAGCTCCTGAAAGAGAATAAAAGTTCCTGAGGGGAGGAATTCAACTTGTTCATTGCCACAAAAAGAGTGCCAGGAACACTGTAGGTGCCTCATAATTCTTTGCTGAATGAATTGGGTGTCTGAAAGGTGAGGCTAAGGAGAAAGCTGAGTATGATTTGAGCTAAGATAATAGCATGAGAGACAGTGGAAAATGTTTGGACTAGTGAAATGTTTTGAAAGTAAAAGTCACAAAATAGGTTCAAGTTTGGATGTGGATATTTGTAAGAGAGAAAACAAGAATGACTCCTAAGTATTTGGCCTCTGGGTGAATAATAATGACTTCTACTATTCAGGGAAAAGCAAAAAGTTATGTGTAGACTGGTGTAATCACTATGGAAATCAATATGGAGATTCCTCGAAAAACTAGGATGAGTAGGTAGCTATACCACTGGTATCAAGTTCTCACTAGAAAAAGTCTGCATCACAGGAATGTCATCTGTGTGTGGAAGGTTTCTTGACCCGTGTCAGTTCCAAGATCCTACCTTCCCAGTTAATTAATAGTGAAATGTTGGTATGTTTGGCTCAACTCCCAGTTCTTTGGTACTGGGTTGTGTTTAGGTTATTACTCCAGGATTTCTCAGCATTGTCATAGAAGGGAGAACAACTGACTACAACAGATATGACATCTTAGCTAAAGTAGTATAATTAGCAATAACAATTGCATCAAGCACAGAGTAGAAACTAACAAACAGTGGTAGCTATTAATTTTGTACCTTAAACCCTAGGGGCAAAATCTACAATGATACAACAGAAATTATTGTAAACTGAGAGCTTGTACTCAAAGTGTGTCCCCTTGGTATACTTGTTTTACCTTGTGGTGGTGGGATTTAAGAAGTATAGTGGATAAAACAGAGGTAAATGAAAAGAAAGGAGAAGAAAGACTGAAGGACAAAGGATGATCAAGC